>BQNB010054091.1:0-39692 GCA_026074375.1 Tanacetum coccineum | reverse complement strand
TGATGAAGTTATCTTGTAGACACTTAATTGTGCTTTTTGTTCTATGATCCTAAAAATGAAAACATTGCATTATGTCAACACAAATAAATTATAGTTAGGTAGTTAATAATCAAGAAAATCCATAAAAAGAGAAAAATCTTAGAAAATGGGAAGTCGGGTGTTTTATAACTTGTGATCTCTTATCTCTCTCAAACAAAACTCTTTGCTACTTTTCAAAGGTTTAGTTTGGGGAATTTTGAGGTATTTGGTTATAAGGCATGTGATATTGCGTGAGGACACACAATCGTTTAGTTTGGGGAATTTTGATAGTTGTTAAACTATACATACTTAAAAAGGCCCAATTCAACCCAAAACGGATCAAAAATGGCAAAAATGTGCTTGTATCTGAGTTTTATGTGTGCAGGTATGGATATGTCAAATATTGCAAGAAATCAGTCAAAAACGGACACGAGAACGGATGAGTGATCAAGAAGCTAAAGAAATCAAAGCCGAAGCCAGAGAGATCATGCCTCAGCCTTCTACAGTCAACTGCAGCTAAACCACAGTCAACCAAAACCAAACTCCATTGTTTTATAAAGTTCAAGGGCTGACTTTGCAATTTATGGAAGTTGTTTACATCTTGAAATTGGTCTAGCCGAACACAAGGACCAAAGATGTAATTGCCTCATAGATGCAAAAGGGCGCGGGTCAAAGTCCGGGTCAAACTACCCACTTTACCCCCTTTCAGCCAATCATATCATTACCCCCAACCCAATTACCCAATCTTAACCCGAACCCTAACCCGACCTACCCGGTTAAACTTATAACCCCATTTACAGTTACTATTCACCTCATTTACCCCCAAATCGGATTAAAACTCACACACACACTCGAACACTCAAGAACACCATGAACCCTAGTTTCTAAACCACTCACCCACACCCAAATTAACCATAGGGTTAATGATCCCCTCACACCCCTTAACCCATCCATCACTATCAATCATAAACCCAACCCATTCCACCCTGGCAAAATGAAAGGAAGTGATTGGGTGATGTGACGTGTGTGAGTGTTTACACTCACATAACTAACACACATATGCCACGTCAATGATCCGGGTGCACACTCTTTGATCTAACGATTGAGATATAAGATCAAGGAGAGAGAGATGATTGAAGGGTCAAGATGAAGGATTGAAGGTCTAAAGGAAGGAGGTTGAGCTCAAGCTTTCCGGGTATAAATACCCCCACATTCCAGCATACAAGGGAGAAGTTTTAGTTTTTTTTTTGTAGTAGTTTTAATTGTTTTCGATATAGTTCTAAGTAGTTTTTTTTAATGTAATTTTAATTTCCTGTTATTTCATTTCGAATTGTAAGAACCTTTATTTCAGTTTTAATAAAAGTAAAATTTCATATTAATTTGTGTCTCTATTTAAATTCTGTCAAAGTATATGTGTTTGTGTTTGTTATTACTGTTAAAAGATGAAGGCTTGATACCTATTGGAATTGTGAAGGCTGCAATTGTAATCACGGTTTTAGAGCTGAGGGTCAGCATTAGGATTGATGTTGTTTTTGACTTTGAGCTTATGTGAATAAGCCATAAGCTCATAATAAGCTGTTAAGCTTTCCTGTTCTTGCTGGGTGAATCTAAGGTACACACTAGTTAAATAGTTTTACATTTAACTTTATAATTTTAGTAGCATTTATAAAGCTGTTTTCTTAATTATGTTTTTGAATTCTGTTAAATGATAGTTTGATAAGCAGTTGGGATTTGTTGAAGTAAAATAAGCAGTTTCAATTAAGCTAGAAATAATCTGTCATATGGTTTTGAGGATACTTGATTAATTTAGCTTTAGGTAAAATTTTGTAAGCTGATAAGCTTAGTAGAAGCTTATCAGCCTTCATAAGCCCATATAGCTTATTTCAAATAAGTCAGAGTTAAGTCTTAAATAAGTTTCAGCTTTTTAAGTTTGGTTAAAAAAGCTCTTTAATAAAAAAGGGATGCTGATTGTAATTGGTTAGATGCTTCAGGGACCTGTTCTGCACTTTTTCATAATTTCAGTTAGTTTAAAAGTTGCATAGTTAGTCCTTGTTAAAAGCACAGTTAGTCCTTAGTTAATTACACAGTTAGTCCTTCGTTAGTTTAATTGTTAGTATAGTTAGTCCCAAGTCCAGGGGCTATTTCTGTCAATAGGTCAAACTTTGTGTTTTTCATAAAACTTTAATATTAGGCCGCCTACCCTCAACTTTACTTCGTGTCACTTTTAACCCATGTGTTTTGGAAAGATTTCATTAAGCTTAATAAAAATAGTTTTTATAAATAATAAATTAGGTTTTTAGTTTAATTACTTAAATTAGTTTAAAATAACTCATTAAAAATTAGGGCTTTTAATAAAGTTAATTTTCTGCATTATTTCTTTTTATAAAAAATATTTTTATATAATTTTTAGTTTAAGTTTTATATTTTTAAAAATTAATTTTCAAATTTAGTTTTAAACATTTAATTTTCAATCCTTTAGTTTTTTAATTTTCAACTTTAATTTTAAATTTTAATCTTTTAAATAGAAAAATTAGTAATAAAAAATGTTTTTCTCATCTTTTTAAGTAATTTAGAGTTAATTTAGTTTAAAAAGTATTTTTCTTAGTTTTTATCAATTTAATTTCTATTTTTAGAATTTAATTTAGATTAAATAGTATTTAATTCATAAAAAATCCGAAAAGCCCTTAAAAAATATTTTTCTTTTCCTAAAAATTTCTTTAGCATTAATTTAGGTTTAGGAATCTAGTTTACAACTTTAAGATTTAAATTGTTTTTGTTTTCTTAAATGTCGCATTTTATTTACTTTCGTAATTAGTTTAACTTGTTAATTAGTTGTTTAAATTGTGCCTTTAATTTTAGTAGTGTAAATCAAAAATTTTCTTTGCTTCATTCAAATCAGGATCCAAACCTAAACGTGGTTTCAATTTCACTAGTCATTGGGGAAACGACCCGGGTGATCATACTTGCCCGGTTTAATATACGTATTTTATATTATATTATATATATCTTTTTGAGATTGAATTTTATCAAGGGTAACTTGGTAACTTTCTTAATTACTCTCGGGATTATATTTTTATGATATATTCTATAGTATAATAAACTGCAATCAGGGACATCTTGAGGCAAAGAGATTGTCTTGACCAGTTTAGCGAAGTCTCTTGGGTCATTCTAACTTTCGTTGTCATAGAGGGCGATGTCCTCTATAAGTGCCCAAGATTCCTTAGCTTTTTTGTCATTGTAGCATTACCACCCAGCTCTGATAGACGCAGATGGTGTGCACTTTGTTTTTTCTGTGGCAGGGATTTGACATAGTCTTAAATATTTGGATTGGAGCAAAGGATTGATTACCTATGTGTGAGACTTTTTAAAGTAAGTCCTTGAAACGAATCCATGCTTCAGAAAGAGATTCACCTTGATGTTGTTGGAATATCAAGATGTCATTTCGAAGTTTGACAGTTCTTCCTAGTGGAAAGAATTGAGCAAGGAAACGGGTAGCGAGATCCACCTAAGTGGAGATGGATCCCGCAAGAAGACGTTCAAGCCAATTGCTAGCTTGATCGCAAAGGGAAAATTAAAATAAACGCAATCGCGTTCTTTCCCTATTTTTAACATTAAGGTTAAGAGAGTCAACAATTTTTAGAAAGTCCTTAAGATGTTGATTTGGATATTCGGACCGAAGTCCTTGGAATGAGCATCCGTTTTGCACCAATCAGATGGTGTCGGATCATAAAGGCACCACATTGTTCCCATCGGGGAGCTCAATGGCGTTTCAATAGCCCTCGTGGCTAGGTCGGGAATAATCTCCTAAAGTATGGGGTGGATTTTCGTTTTCCATGGTGGTTAACGAAAAAGAAGGGTTTTACAAAACAAAAGGAACGAAGAAAAAGATAGACTACGAGAAAGGTAATAAAAAGAAAATAAAAATCTCACTTGATAGGAATCTAGTGAGTATACCTAAGCTAGATAGAAAATTTTTCCAAACTTAGGGGTAGACTTATTTTTTTTTTTTTTTTTTTTTTCCCTAAAAAGCTGGCACCAAAAATTGATATACGGGTGATTGCTAAACCGAAAGTTTTACAACCTCCTTAGGCAGATGTTACCTAACTGTTGCAGTGTTAGTATAGGCAAGACTCGAGGGGTTATTATCATTCTCTAGGGGAATAGTTTGGGTAGGCTAGAATTGTATGGTTACTAAGGTCTAAAGGTTGAGAGAAAAGTATTTTGTAATTTTATATTTTATGAAAGCAACAAGTAAATCTCGGGTTTGAAGGGGGGGGGGGGGGGTTTGATTAAACTAAACTACTCCTAATTCTATTCTAATTGCATAAAAGTAAAAGTGATGGAAAACTCTTATGGTTAAACAAATATATTTACCTAATCATGCACTACTCCTTTCCTTGGTTATCTTCTCATGTTTTATTACTCGTCACCCTCGTAATGGAATGTGTAAGTATCTAATAATTAAACACCTAACTCAGAATCAACCCAAATGGCAAGGTAGTATGAAGACTATTGTGTGAGAATCATTTAACCTAGCCGTGTTTCCCTAGACGTCTTCGCTCAACAATTATGAGGCTAGTTTTCTAGAGCTTAACACACACATCATTAACAAGAAGCAATAATACAAGATAAATAAGTAGGTTTCATGCAATCATAAGCAAATACAAATTAAATTAAGCCAAGCATGTTTATTGAAAGCGAAGAACAATTAATCAAACAATACATAGACATATTGAAATATTAAAGGGATAAAAGAACTTCAATTCAATAGAACATGGAGTAATGATGAGTACAATAGGGTTAAAAACCTTAAAAATCGCCTAAGAACAGCTTCTACTAAGTATAAAATCGTTCCTCGAAGTTTTCCACACAAAACACAAAAACTAGGGTTTGTATATATAAGATTTAAGTCGCGACGACGTCGCTTGTTAATTACGACGCCGTCGACCCGTAGAATCTTCTTCGGGCTTCTTTATGTCGGCTACTCAGACATCATCACAAAAATCTTTGACGCCGTCTCTTGATCATTTTGACGCCATCACAAGAATTTGTGACGCCGTATCCACTTATTGTATGCCAATTCTTCATCATCTTCGTGTAGAGTTGCAATCTTGTCCCGTTTCTTCCCAAATCGAGTCCAAGTCACGTGTATTTCCTCCAAATGCTAAAATAACAAAAATAAACGATTAAGCACTTATTTTGGGCATATTTGCATAAATTCGAGAGTCAAATGACCCCGAAAAAATGTATAAAATGACACATCATCAATAACACTTGGTGTATTATTCTTTCTTCCTAATCTAATACACCATCTTTCCTTTTTTTTCTCTCTCTACTCTCTCTCTCTCTCTTATGTAGGGATGAGCATTTTGACCCGAATCCCAAAACTGAACCGAAACCGTACCGAAACCGTACCGGAACCGTACCGATTCCCGGTATACGGTACGGTACTGGGAATACGAAATAAGGTGAAAAAAAATCAGGACCACTAATTCGGTACGGGACCGGTACCAAATCGGGAAATTCCCAAAAAAAACCAGGAAAAACCCGATTTCTCGGTACCGGTACCGGTACCAGTACCGATACCGGTATCCGAATCCCGTTCGGTACAATACCGGTACCACTAATTTATGCTTGGGAAAAAATCAGTACCACTAATTCGGTACGGGACCGGTACCGTGCTCATCTCTACTCTCATGACTACATACTTATTTTGGCCTCCCCGACCTACGGATCTTGGTTACCTTTGTGAATCTTATGGTTAACAACATCACCATCACATCCAATCCAACTCATATCCTCCTCATTCCAACTCACACCCTTATCCTTAGATTCAAATTTCAAATTTGAATTTGAAATCTAAGGCTCCTTTCCATCACATCAACTTTTCATCTATGCCAACTCACACACAACTCATACATATTTACACCTCTTTAATTTGAATTTGAATTTCAAATTCTCCTCCTCACAACATCCACACTTTATCTCCAAGTTTGGAATATTCTTTAGCATATTCTTTCTATCCTAACTATGCCAACTCACTCACTTAACCATGGTTAGTTTCTAACCCATCTAAGTAGATATGAGGAATACCCAATATACCCTTTGTCCAATACTTCTTTCTTTCTCTTTTCATATTAGACAGACATCCCTAAATCTTCTTTTAAACACTTCACAAACGTTTTTACCAAATTGCTATTTGAGTTAGTTGACCTTGAGTGTAAGAATAATGGAAATATCAAAGCGTGAAGTACACTTGGGGGTTTAACAACATCGTGTATTTAAAACGCCAAAAACCCGAAAAGCCAAGACTAGTGTCTGGCGCGTTGGCCACACGCTGATGTGTGGGCAGCGTGCTACACTGGAATTGGTTTTTACCAATTTGGGTTCTTGACTTATAAATACCACTCATTGGCTCTTGTATTCCTTACCTCTTGCCATTCTTTTCTCTTATCTTATCTTCTAAGTCTAACACATCTTCTGTTCTAATCTTCTCATCCTATCATTATATTGAAGAGAACACATCTCCGAAAGAGACCCACACAAGTACCTAATTCATACTTGTGTGTTTAATCGAGGGTCTTCTTTCTTATATCCTTTCTACTAGAATTGAGTCACTATGTTAGGTTAGGACTTGATTTGAAGCAAATAACTCATCGTTCAATTTGGTTGTAAGGGAAGTATTGTATCCGAGTGATCAAGCCTAGATCATTGGGTGATCTAGTGGGGTTTGATATACTTCCAAGGGGAAGTTCTTAGTGGTCCTAGTTGATCTTAATGATCCTAGAAGTAAGTTGAATCACGGGTTCTTAGGGGTGGATTCTAAAGACGGAATACCGTAGGGAGTAGCTCTTCTTAGTGAGTGCCGATCTTAGTGCATATCGATGGAGTAAGGTTGTAATACGGTTTATAGTCCACCATAAGGATTATACTAGAGTAATAGTATCGGTTTCGTGAATTCGCAACTGGACGTACATATGGCATAAACCCCCATCCCGAACCAATATATATCGTGGTGTCTCCCTCTTTCTCTCTCTATCTACTTATTGTCTATCGTACTAAGTAGATCATTACACCACTCGGTTTCTTTGAGACTTGAAGTTTCGTAAACTTCGAAGAAGTCGAAATGATCGTGTTCACCCCCTTCTACGGTTCTACAGTCTTATTCTTGACATTGATGCTTCACGAACACGGTTAGGGTTTCACATGGTGGTGGTGGGAGGTAGTGGTGGTGGGCGGTGGTGGTGGTAGGCAATTTTGAATATTTAATTAATTTTGTTATTTTTTACTTGTTCACAACAAAACAAAAAAGTACATATCATATAACTTTGTAAGCCGACGGTCGCATAACAAAATAATTGCACCTTAACTTACACATATACAATTTAATCATGGTGGTAAAAATGAAATTAACTCTTCTTTTTACTAGTATTATATTATAAGTTTAAGTTTGTAGCTAAGAGCATATGGTATGGTCACTTTTTGCTTGCGCCAAATCTACGTGGCATGTCATTTGGCGCCGCCAATGGCATGCCATGATACCGTCGAGTGTAGATGTCAAATCCGAAGCCACCAAAGTGGCGTATGCCAAATATGTTTTTTTTTTAGTTTGTTTTGTGTGTGAGTGTTATGTTTTAATTGGGTACGATGAAACTTAAATGGAAAAAAAACAGAAATACAAGTGAAGAAGTATTTTCCATGCGTATCTTAAATCAGATTACGCGCTCAGGTAACTAAAAAATGTAAGCCATTGCTCTAACCAAAACCACGTGTTAACAACATTAACATGACAGACATCACACACGCCTATGTTTCTGCTGTCGTCATCCTTACAATCTCATGATTTCTTTCTTTCTTTCTTTTCAGCAACTTAAGTTCCCCCAATAAATAAATATTCTATTCTTAAGAAGAAGAAAAGACTTTGTTTGATCCAAAAAACAAACATGTTTGGTGAGGGAGAAGAATCACCTTCTAGGTAAGTAGCTTTCATATTCTTTCATCTTTTAATTGCTCTTTTCTATTACTTTCACATTTGGGTGTAACCCCTTTTATTTTTTATTTTTTTTGAAGGGCAATAACCCCTTTTATTAGTTTCTTGTGATAAGGAATTTATGATTTGTGGGAAAGATTTAGGAACTATTGTTGTTGGTTATTCTAAGTGTTTAATGTCATCATCGTTAATCAGCATATCTGGGGGTGTTTCGCATTGTTTATTGGATTGTTTATTTTTGGACTCAGATGATCTACTGGCCTTACCGGGATATCCGGTGGCCATTTCCGGACCCTTTCCCTCGCCACCCCAAAATTATTTTTAAAATATTAAAAGTTTGGGAAATGCTATAAGAAATTTGGCCTAGCGGCTCATCAACCAAGAGGTTGTGGGTTAAGTCTCGGTTAAGACATGAGTGAGGTAGTAGATGGTGTATAGGTGTGACATAATTCAGTTTTTCTGGAAAATAATGGTTTAAGACTCAAGAACAAAATAATTAGTTAGAAAATGCCGATCCCGTTCAATCAGGGGTTTAGCTTAAGATATCAGGATTAAAAAGTACTTTTAAATTCATTTCAGATAAGCACTTTGAAATAAGCATGTTTCTTGAAAAAATGCTTATTCTAGCCCCCAAAAGCTTATTCAAAGCCAGTTTGTTCTGTATAAACACTCCAAACTGCTTACCTGCATAAAAATGCGAAAAAGTCAAGTAACAGCATACACGTGCTAAAAATGAGGGTGTTTAGGATTGTTTCTTGAAATTGTTTCTCTAATTATGTGTGAGTTAAGTAAGAAATCTGAAATAACTTATTCAAAACAAGTTATTTCAAGCATAAATGAGCAGATAAGCATTTTTATAGGTGCGTGATCTTGGATTAGTGTGTTTCTATTGAATTTATAAGATGTAACTGGTCTACACTCTTTGTCCCACAATCAGAGTTCGAAAAATCCATTAGGTGTTTTTGTAGATAAATTATTGCATCTATTTTTCAATGTTAATGATAAATATATTACTGATGACGCATGTGTATTTTCTTTAGGCATGAATTGTTGAGTATGGTGAAGAAGCATTCAAATTTAATAGGAAAGACAGTAGTAGACGAGCAAGATGCTTCTGATGTTGAAATGGATCAAAAGTTTTGGCATGACGTTTTGGATCTATATTTCATTGGTGGGAGGGAGTTAAAAGATCAGCAGGATGATGATCTCTTATTCTTTGTTAAAAAAGTGGTATTACTTAAACCTCATATACTCGAATGCAACTATGAATTATTTACTTTGTGCTTGATGTTGTGATTTTTGGGTTGCAGAGCTTGCATGGCTATGGCTTCAATGATAATCTTGAAGGAGACTCTCCTTACTTTGTACGCAGGTGGGCTCCCAAGGTAAACAAAGCAATGATAATTCTTATCATAATTGAAGACTTTTTTGTGTTATATCTAACGGGAAGAAATATGTTATATATTGTTGAAATAGTTTTGGATAATATATGATTAGATGTTTGCGTCTGTAACATTTATGTGTGATGTGGGTTTAAGTTGAGTTACTAGAGTGATGTTAATATTATGTATCTTTTGACAGTTGGATGATTTAGTTGGAGAGAGCTCAGTGATTGTAGATTGGAGACGTTCATTGTACTTAAATTTAATTGCCCACACTTCATATAGTGTAACAGTGGCAATTTGCAGGTATTTGCACCTTCTCAGATACTGTAATAAATCCAAGTTTTATATCAGATTTGTTTTCTGCAATTTTGATTAGCATTACAAATTGTCACCAATTGCATTAATGCCGCAAAATGTAAACATATTCTCTTGGGTGGCTAATTCACGTTGGCCAATTTATAAAATGCTTAGTACCTCTTTTCTATTAGCTTGTATGCTTGTATATTTCTGCAATAGCCCTAAAACGAGAAATTATATAATAAACATAAAACATTTCTGATTATGCCCAAAAAAACTTTGTTTAGTAACATTCTTTGTGTTAACAGCCACCCAATTTGCAGTTGTCTTACTTGATTACTTGGCTTAAAAAAGCCGTTACCGTCTAATTAAATTATAGAGTAAATTGCAAAAATGGTCCTTGTGGTTTGGTCAAATTGCAGATTTGGTCCGTCGAATTTTGAAATTGCAAAAACAGTCCGTATTTTGAAGGTTTGATTCCACTTTTGGTCCTTGGTCGACCTAAAATGACTAAAATACCCCTCTGTTCTTTTACAAAAACCGTCCGTTAAGAGGGGTATTTTAGTCATTTTAGTTCGACCAAGGACCAAAAGTGGAACCAAACCTTTAAAATACGGACTGTTTTTGCAATTTTAAAATTCGACGGACCAAATCTGCAATTTGGCCAAACCACAAGGACCAATTTTGCAATTCTCTCTAAATTATATTTATGAGAGTCTTTAGATGTTTTGATAAATGCAAGTGAGCCTTTACAATCTAATTACATATCACATATTGACATTGATGTCCAAATGTCAAGAAACCTGCTGTCTGCAGAAACCTTGAAAAGTCTTATTCATTACTATATCACATTTGAGTTTGTGCAAAGTCATCCTCTAATGATTGTTTTGTGGGTTCCCGTGGATTTCTTTGCGAGATAGATGCAAATTAAGTTCTTGTAAAGCCTTGATAGCGTGTCTTTTCATGTCATCTAGATACTTTCCTTGCAATTTGTTCTCCCAATTATGTTATCATAATTTTTGTTTTATTCAACTGCATGGCTACACATATGATCATGTGATTTATATCATCCATACAAATGAAACAAACAACAAAACACGTTTCTCTCAAGTTGGTTGTGTAGGTTAAAGCTTAAGCCCGAACAGTTATGAAACATTGACGAAATAGATATTGCTCTTTCTGCAGTAATGTATTTTTTTTCTTTAGTTTTCCATTTTTAAAAGGATATATATTTTGTTACAGTCATCAATCTCTTCAGAATCATCAGAGTAACCAAGGAACCCCACTATCTCCTATATACAAGGTAACTTTTCTGGTTAACCAAGTCTACTTTGCTAGTATTCTTGAATATGAGTTATTTTTATTATTTTCAATATTTACCTTTGTTATAGTCAAATTATTTATCATTTACATCGCTGGTCATGCAAGGTTTGCTTTCTTTCGTGCCATGTATTGCTTCTATGATCGACTGTTCGTAACTTACTAGATAATAATTGTATGTGGAGACACACTTAGGTCACTGGTTTAATTGATGTTTCTGGTGATGCCTTGATGGTTTCTGTTGGGAGTTATTTTGTCGTGTAATAATGGGTTTATAGGGCCTGCGCCGAACCGCCTTGCGTTTATTATTATTTCTGTGACAACCCCCTTTTTCCGTAATTAGAAATGGTCATTGTCTACACACAACTCTGTACGGTGAACTGGCCTCCGTCCCTGTATCTGGAAAGCTGCCTCCTAGATAGAATGCATTTCTCATTGGCATTCTTGAGGAGCTATTATGCAAACCAGCCTCCTAGCTTTATCGTAGTGGAGGAGGTTTTAAGGTTTGCTTTATCTGTTAATCTCTATCTGGACTTGAGGGTTCTCCATGGCCTTGGTTTATTCGTTTCTCACAATAACTTATCAGCGGCTGCTTGGTTCATGCTAGGTAATAGGAATGGCAAAGATTAAGGGAATGCAAAGGAATACAAATAGATATAATGATTGTATTAGTATTTCTTGGTTAGTAACAAGAATCAATACACTCCTTTAAAAATCAGTTATCCAAGTAGTTATTATTACTTTTTCAGTATTTATTTTAGTTGGTTATAGTAAATAGTACAATTTTAGAGTTGTTGTAGCTTGTCCTGTGCCTTTTGTTTTGCCTTTCGTCTAGGCCCCCTTAGGTTGTGGCCTTTCTTTGTTTGCGCTGCCTTAGCCCCTCTGGTTTATGCTATATTCCTACTTGTTTTGCTTGTGCTGGTTTTTTTGCTTTGTGCTTGTTTGCTTTGCATTGTGCTCTTGTTTGTGCTACTCTATGGTTTTGCTTCTTTGTCTTTTCTTTGCCATTGTTAGTTGTCCTTGCGTGCATGCGTGTTTGGTGTGTTTTTTTTTTCCTTGCATTTCTTGACCTTGCCTCCTTTGTGCGTGACTTTTATGGGCTTTTCTTCTTGTTTTTTTTTGGATATGTGGGCTTGCCTTTTGTTTATGCGTTATGCTTTATGGTTGTTCGTTTATGACTGCATGTCTATCCTCCTTTTCGTGCTTCTCTCACTCCTCACACATGCACATGCTTACCCGTTCACTAGCACACTTTCACTTGCCGGAGGTCTTCCTGGAAGCAGTCTCTCTACTTTCGGGTTTACCCGAGAGTAGGGGTAGGATCTGTCTACATTCTACCTCCCCCATACATTCTACCTCCCCCATACCCTGCTCTGGCGGGATTGGGTATGTTGTTGTTGTTGTTGTTGTTGTTGTTGTATAGTAAATAGTACAATGCAATTGTTCTTAAATCGTGATCAATATGAATTTTGTTAGTGACCTTAATATAATTGAATATCATATATATACATTCTAGTAGATAGTTGCAGAATAATTTGTATAACTAGTTTTATATGGTGTTTGTGTGACCACTAGAAAAGGATTATGCGTGATTCTGATATACAGTCATCAGATTTCTGAAAAAGGGAATTGTCAAATTGAAGGTGGTGTGGTGGCAGTTAAGAAGAAAATAACGGGTAAAGTGGGTAATGGATTTTCATAACCTCCAAAATTGTGGGTAATGGAGTATTGGCAACTAATGGGTAATGAATAATTACATTAGAGCCAACCAACCGCCATGTTTCATTTCCTTTCCCATTGATTATGCCTTATACTCCTCAACCAAGCATCCCCCCTAGGTTCCTCATTAGTGACAAGAACTCTTCTCATCCCACAAGGGACAATAGTCAGATATAAATGAACTATAATAACCATATAGAGACATTTTTAAGTTGCAAGCATTGAAATTCGGCCCTTAGTTGTTTAAATGCTGTGAATACGAGTCAAAAGTGGGGTCAAGTTTTCCAGCGACACAGAAAGAAATAAGTTGGACCTTTTGGTTGATTTGAAGCCTGGAAGGGATAGAATTTATCTTTTTGTTTAATGTTTACGTATTAGAATTATATTAGGATTATTAGGATTCCTTATTTACGTTTCGTCTTTATGAAGTCTGGTGGGTATTTATATTAACGAAGATTATCAATTTTGATTTAGAGAGTTAATTAGAGTCGATAGAGTAGGGAGATACCTTGCTTCTCAACTTGCAGGAGGCTGTTCTTGTTCTCTACTTTTGTTTTTGTTTTTCTATTTATCAAGAGTATAAGCCAATTTGATTCATATCATATGTATCATTAAACTTGTACTTGTCAAGAGTCTATCACTAAGAATGGACTCAATTTACATTGAAAGTTACCATTCCGCCTTATGACATGGAAACAAACGAGACGCGCTCGATGACTCGCAAAATATTGTCGACTCGTTTCGGTACCTGGCATCTTGTAACTTGTAGGAGTTTGAGAAGTATATGAGTCTTCACCGGTTATTGAATGTAACCATCAGTCCATTGACTCAATTGTTCAAGGTTTTAGAGCAATTCCAAAAACTTATTGGTGTAACTTGACTTTTGATGATTTGAATTTGTGAGGGTGTAGGATTTGTGATTCATTTTTTAGAGATCTCACAATCTCACTTCCTTTGCTATCAAACGAAGAAGAACCTAGACTTCCTCATAACAGGGTTTTTGCACGACTTCCACTTCATTCTTTTGTCGGTGTGCCCGGTAGATGTCATATTGACGATCATTGTGGCTGCCATCAAATTGTTTGGTGCCAATTGGAGTTAAACTAAAAAGAAAATTGAGTGGCCGTCATCTTTCGGACTTGTTTTCTGGACCTTTTCGCATAATTTAAACTCAAGAAATTACGTGAGGTAATTGAATGGGATTAGGATTTAAATTAATTAAATACCCACCACCTTACTGATATGAACCGAATCGATAATGAGATATAAACACTTATTAAAGAACAAAGATTGGGTAATCAACGCTCGAGAGGTCGAATTAGCTCTCCCAATAAAGATATTAAATCATTAATCCATTCATATAATTCAACATAAAAGTAAATTACAACCCTAATACCCTATTTGTAGATTTCTAAACAAGACTATTCCTAATAAAACTCTAATTCCTAATCTTTATCTAAACAAGACTCGCCTAATAAAATAATATTACTACGTAATACTTATCTACTAACTAGATAATAATAAATACGAGACTAATAATATGATTCATATCACTTACCGTACTCATCTGTTTTGAAAGATGAACCAAGACACTGAAGTTTTCATTTTTGCAATTCAAATACATTGTTTTTATTATTTATAGCGTTTAAGATTTTGAACAAATGTATATGAAACTCGATTTCTTAGCTATGAGGAGAATGAAAGTGAAACTCAATAGTCGATGTTACTAGTAACACTGCTCTCGAGCAAATCCAGGTGATAATAGTAAATTGCAATGTAACTACCTCGTACATGGTGAAGAATCGTTTTGTGGGATAAAAAGAGGCACTGTCGCTTGGTCAATGAACATTTTAAAATCACATTAATGGGTTAAGGAAAATAAGTTCAAGGTTAAAGACTATACATGTTCTGATATGTGAAATATAGTGCAACTTTGAGATGACCTTGAATTCATTTGTCAAGACGCGAGCAGAAAACACAATGAATGAAACATTGAAGAATAGATAGACCGTAGTTCATGCTCTATGTCGACGTTTATGTAGCGAAGCATTGTCATTTTCTTGTTTTTATGGAGACAAGTGTCACATACTTGCAGAAGGGTTGAATAAACAGAGAGGAATGGAAGAAGACGAGGTACACAATTTGTCACATGACTGGACTCACAAAAAATATAGGTCAATCACAAATTTTCTTCTAAATGGCAAAGTAGCACAATAATTTTTAGATCGATTAAGACGCCATGTTATGAACCATTGGACGGTCTTTTCTTTCACAGAATATGTGTCAGTCGATCTCACATATCACTTGGATATTCACAACAAAATTTTTGATCAACCTTTACTATTTTTTGGTCAAACCATTGGGCGCAATTGTGCACCACGTCTTTCATCCATTCTTCTTCGTATTTATTCCAACTCTTCTTTTGGATATTTCCTTCATCAAGTATTTGATTTTGGCCTGGAGATAAGATGGAAGTTTCAATCATATACTGCACTTTCCCACGAGTCTCACAACTTTTTTCCATGATAGATACTATGCCATACAAATGACTAAGCTTCACAGCTATCATGTTATAGGGTGTCCTACTAATGTTTAATTGAAATCAGCGAGGAAATGCTGGTCTAAGTATAGAGTTTCTGCAAGTGTTCATACATCTGCATTAATGCCATGATTTGAGCATCACCATTTGGCATGTTTGTTCTTGTCTACGTGGTTGGAATTGGAGTACTGAGATCAGTATGACTCCAAAAGTTATTCTCCTTGAGTAGCCACTAAAGTGGCAGCATCACACTTGTCTCAAATGATCGCATAAGATCTTAATCTAGAGTTACTAAGAATATGGTATTGAAATAGATAGAATTGTAAAACCAGAAACACATCATGATTGTGTCTGCGATACCATAATAAGTGTAGATATTTATGTGATACCATAACTCAGAGTACCATTAGAAGTTATAAAATCATTTAGATTGGCTTGATGATCAATCTGTCTAACTCTAAATGCACATTCGTTGACTCACATCTGATTTTGCAAATGGATACTGCTCTATTAGCTATATTATGACAAGATAATTTATTATTATATCTTGATTGGGCTTCCATTCACCTCAGTCTTTTGTGTTTATCATGGAGTCCTTGCGACCTTTTTCTCATGCAAACTGTTGATATCTATTATGCAAATCATAACCTATAGATGTATTATAGCTAGGATTCTAATTACCTTATAAAGACAGTCCTCGTCAGTGGATTTCTCACTTGAATGTTCAAACTTTTTTGAGTTTTTCTATTATTATTTTTAGTAGGAATATAATTTTGTTACTGGCCAATGACTTCGTTTGTTTTTGTATTTAGAAAGTGGTATTAACCACGCTTCTTAAATGTGTCTTCAGATAGTGAAAACCGTCTATGCATCTCCAACCCGTGTCAATTTTCACTTGGACTCGAGAAAGGTAAATAATATTGTCACCCTTTAATGCTTTTTATTATTTTTGTACCCTGACTATATAGTTGTTAGTTTTTAAGCCCTGGTGTTTGTTTTTCTAGGAAGTCGAGACAAAACCGGCATATCCAGATATATGTTTTGCAGTTGATGACTTTGATTCTACATTTGATGCTGTGGTAAGTTCATAACATACATAACCTTAAGACTGTCATTCCAGAATATTGAAGTAAAACCAGTTCCAAGGTTGATTGCCTAAACATAGAATTTGGGTGACTGTCAAACCAATTGACGAGTTCCTATTCTAGCTCTTTTTTATTTTAATTTACCCGATTGTGATGAAAAGTACCCAAACCGACCCATCCATAAGCAAATTGGTCAAAATTCACACCGCTTTTATGAATACGTCATTGCAAGCTCTTTCCTTTTACAGGTTTTAACGGATACAGACCATTGCTACTGCGTTCTTTTAAATGCAGTTGGCGGGGCAGCATTTCCAAGTGAAAAGTCATCACAAGATAGTAGTTCTAGTGAAAGTTTGGCCCCAAAACATAATGTGGATGCTGGACAAACTAATAAAACTAAGGTACATTCATTTGTGCTTGAGAGGATATCAATAATTTACATTTACTTCAGACAATTTGTTATTCTAAATAGTAATTGTATGTCAGATTTATCTATTCATGTAAATGCTCCTTGTTACTTTGTTCTAGCGATCATGTGCACTCTGATCTTGCTTGTAGTTTTAACAAGGTTCTAATTTTTGGTTCACAGCTTACTCTGTTCTCAGGATTTGTCAGCTATCAAATGGTTCGTGAAGCCTATGATGGTAAATACGTTTATATGGTTTAAATCTATCTAAAGTTATGTTCAATATCGTGTATGATCCATGTAAAGAAATTGTCTGTTGTTTGGAGCCTTTATTGGTTTATAAAAAGCAGTAAGAAAGCTTTTTTCAGAATGCAGTTTTTAAATTATAGTTGTAATATCTATAATTCGAATAAGATATCAGGCTGGTTGAAATTAAAAATGTAAAAATGCCTTATTTTAATCATTTTATATAATTACAAAACCATAGTGATTGCACAATGACATTAAATTCAAATCACGGTATACAACACTCTGCTTTATATATGCTTTATGTTGTCTTTATATAATATGGATTGAACAAATGTTATTTATTGCCATTTAGTAAATTTTTATTCATTTGTGAATTTTACAGCTGGGAAGTCTGGATTTGGAAGCCTATTGCCGTTTGGTAATTCTCCTGGCAAAACGGACAGGATATACATGAAAGGTCCTGGAGGTCGTGGGGAAGTTGAGGTTGCAGTTTCTGGTGTTGTAGGTATATATATGGTCTACTACTCTCTTCATTAATTATGTTACTTTTGTAAAGTTAATGATCTGTTCACCCGTATTCTGATGTCAATCCCTCATGTATTTTGCAATCTTTCTAAAGGTAACATTGGTGTGACCAGAAATTAATGGTGTATTTATCACCTCCAGTATGTAATATGCTAAAAATGGACTATGCTATATGTCTTAAACCGTGATGCTGCTATTTCAGATCAGAGCCTAGATGAATCAGGCCCTCATTCACCCGTACATATATCCCAAGGAGGATCCAAGATTGGTGCAATGGTCAGGAAAGCTGCGTCAGTTGCTCAGGTGGCAGCTAAAAATGCATATGCAGCTGCTTCTTCCACACGGAATCCAGATGGAGGGATGGTTCCCCTTAAGTGCTGTCTTATGTCTATATCACTGCCTTGGGAACATATAGCTTATGATCTTCTGTTTAAGGTATGATCACTTACATTTCTAGTAGGGTGTGCTTTATGAATGTGATTGTATGATATTCGACAATCAGAATGAGATAAATCAAAACTGGTAAAACGGGGTGTAGAAGAGTGTGTTTGGACTTGCTCGACTGTTTGACAAATCTAATTAGGATAAATAAATATATAAGAAGAGCAAAAACAACGTTATTATTGTATGAAGACACATCTTGTTAAATGGTAGTATAAAAGTATCTCATATTGGATTTCAAAAAGGACTGATAGGATTATTTATGTGCCTAAATCATCAGTTGTCATTTAAGTATCTCTAATTTAATTTTCATCTCTTGTTTGCCAAAAAATCAGGGAGGGGCTCCAGTTAACTTGTAGGATCTATGATTACAAGTGTCATCTTTCAATTTCTTTTCATCAATGTTAAGAAGAAGGACAAAGACTGAAGACTGAAGACAAAAGCGTGCGCCTAGCTTCTATGTGGTTTAAGAGTGCATGGTGGAAATTGTATATAGATCGTAATCGTGTTGGGAAGCATACAACTGGTTCGGCGTTTTCCTTTGTTATCTCTTTAAAGATTTGAATTTCTCAGATATTCAGATTAAATCAGCCGTTGGTTAGGTACTCAATTCATATTTGTTACGAAAGTATTTTGGTCTGTTTTATGTATGGGAATTTTGTAGTAATGCCAATTGCTTGCAATCTCATGCCACTCGTAAAGTGGTGAAGCAATGAAATCATCATCCGTCCTTATCCGTTATCATTTCTATGATAATTATCAAATAAGACGATAACAGTTATTGTATAAAGTTTGACGTTAGCAAGTGTTATGTTTATCTGGTGCTTCTGAGGTGGCTTGTATACTTTTCTAGACTTGTTTAGGGCATATAGTTGTGTCACACCTTACGTTTAAAAGAAGGAAAATTTTCATTCTTTGAAATATTGTAGTAGTACTTTTTCTTCTCTGACTTTTCACTGGAAAGTTACTTTTTTTTGGGTCTATCCTAAAAACATTATTTATACTAGCGTTTCTTTGTAGCAAGAAAACAACTCATGCTAAAACTATCGAGGATTGCAAGGACCACGTATACCACTTGGTACCTCCCCTAAACGAATACTTGTGCCCAAGGTTGAAAAATCACGAATCGGTAGTCGGGCGGTCGACGTCTTTGTAGCTTGTAATCGGTCTAGGCGAGATTAATCAGATTGTCATTTTTTGCAAGTTTTGGTCATTTCTGGCGAGTTGTGTATTTCCGACAATATTTTCCTTAAAAATCAACTTATAATAGATATAAAAAAAACTAGCATAAGTGTTTAAAACATGTTTACGGTAAGTTTTGGTATTTCTAGCAAGATTTGCAGGATTTCAGCAAGTTTGACCATTATTGACCGTTTTTTACCGCCGTTAACCATGGTTGACTGATTGTTTGACCGATTAATCGGCCACGAAAAGGTTGGTGGCCTAGTAGCACCCAGGCAGTGATTAATTAGCATTGTATGCCTTTTTTTTGCAACATCGCTTGTGCCCGTCTTTTTAATAGGTAATCCATACGTAAAGTGGCGTGGATTGTGAGGACAAGGTGACACAACCAGAACTGAGCACCCACGCCCGTTTCTTGTTACTGATTCGATTTTTGTTCATTTAAACATCAGCGTAATTTTCGCCTATTCTTGTGAAGTTTTCTAAACCAAATTCCACGTTATGTAGGGTTTATTACACCACACAAAAATATTCGGTATGTGCTCGATTGATATGTAATTGTTCATTAAAAACACAGTTTAACAAAATGCATTAGTTATTGTTTTCTTTTTTTTACTTTTTAACAGAATGACAGTTTTACTTTTAACTAATTAATTAAAGTCTCTTTTAAAGTTTGTAATAATAATTTCAAAAAGGGTAATATGATAAATTTGATCAAACTTCTCTATCTATTTTTAGTAGTGGACAATTAAATTAGGATATTAAAAAAATATGAACTATTAATTTGTTTGATACGAAAGAAATATTATACCCCAGAATTAAAAAAATATAAGTGTAGAAAGACATAGACAAATGGGTCGATGGCACACGAGGAAGATGGTATGGAGTGAATCTTAATGATTAAGCTAATTAAAATTTTGTGGCTCTCTTTTCACCTGAGATTGCACGTGCGCCTTTGCTTTTATCTCATTTCATTTTTATTTCCCAATCTATCGTGGTTCTTATAATATAGCTAGTTCACACGAGGAACTAAATCAACTTGGTGTGATCAAGATTAGCGGTTTTTTTTTCATCATTAGATCATTATGCTTCAGGTTTACGTACATCAACAGTCATTGGAACATATGGTTCATTTATAGTAATGTTTTTGAATTGAAGTTCGATTTCAACTATGCAGCACATGAACATTTTGTTTTAATTTGTGAAACTTTTCTTCTTTATTTTAAGAGCAGTATTTAACTGGCCACCCTTATATTTTAGAGTTTGTGATACTTCTGCTTTTATTTTTGGATCTTGATTTAAAAATCATTTGAGCAGCTATAAAAGCTTTTTGAGAAATGTTTTACAAATCAAACTACTTTGATATCATTTATTGGTCCCTTCAATGTGATAATGGTTTATCAAATTAAACTAATCACATTCAACGGGAATAAAGTGTATTGTTTTAAAACAAATCTAGCAATATAAGAACAAGTTTAAACAACACAAGAAGTATTTTTCAACGTATAAATTCTTATTGCTAGACAATGAAAATCCTGTAGTTGTAACTTTATTATCCATCACTATTTATAGATTGCAATGTTGCATAAACATAACCCTAATGGACCAAAGCCCACAGGCTGGGCTTCGGCCAACTAATTTATCCTCTAATACTCTCCCGCAGTCCGAGCGTCGAAATCGTGAAAGCTCAGACTGGAGCAGAATAAGAAATAAAACATTAAAGCAATAACTAGTTATCTGATGACATCCGACAGCAAGCGAAGACTGATCTTCAAAACAGAATGTCACGAACTAATAACCCAATGTATCATACGGGATAAACCAAAGTATCCTAAACCAGGATAACCCAAAGTATCATCTTCTTTTTCTTTAATTCAGTAACTTGTTAGAATGAATACTTATTATAATGAATAAAGAATCTATGATATACGTTGTGTGTGGAATAACAAAGTATTTAAATGACAATTTGCCGATCTCCTCTCAAACTTAAACATGAACCAAAGTAAGTGTTTAAGTACAAACTTTATAACCCTAAATTGAAGCTGATGCTTAGTTGGTTTTCTAGTTTGATTCGAGAAGTAAATGCTCTTTAATGTGTTTCACATTAATTGCAAGAGATAAAAATTTACTCTTATACAACATTCATTTTATACTAAGAAATTAGAGTTTACAATGAGGTTCCCTCTTTCACATGTCAAGCATTAGATGAGTGGTTGAGATCTTAGTGCTGTCATACTATAGTACAAAGGAAAAAATCATTTTGGAAAAGTAGTTGTACTTCTATATCGACTTTGAAAGAAGTCATTCCCAAAGAGACATGCTTTATTCTTTTTGATATAAAGCATATCTTTTTCTCGCATTTTAAACCTTCTAGAAGAGAAACATTTTGTTTCAGTTTCTAGGAGGAGATCAACATCGTTCAGCTTGTCATTGTCAACCAAGCTGAATTAAACTATTGCTAAGGTTTTGTCTTCAGTTTCTGAACCGCCACATAAACTAAAGTGAAGATATTCTTTGATCTTATAAGTATCTGAAGAGCTTAACTGTCTTCAACGAGACATTGACTTATGGTATTTTATGTTTAAATCTACTCAGAGACTGAAGGGCACTGAACTACCTTAACAGTTTGTGCACATGTAAATTGACCCACATGCCAAAAAATAAATTGCCATGTTAGTTACACAGACAAACTCTTTTTAACAACGAACAAAGGCAAAATAACTACTTCCTCTGTCTCATAATTATAGTTCATGTTTTTTTTTGTCCCAAATTAATTGTCCACTTCCAAAAATAGATAGAAAATTTAGATTAAGTTTACCATATCACCCTCATTTGATGTTATTATTACAAACTTTAAAAAAGTTATAAATTAATTGGGTAAGGGTAAAAATGTTATTGTGCAAAAAGTAAGAGAGAAAAGGCTGTAAAGTTGATGTTTTTTTAAACTGCGTGGTTTTTGTCGGTGAACTATAATTATGAGACAGAAGGAGTATATTTTTGCACTAAAAGTCACCTATACTAAAATATAAATATGTGCTTTTTACGAGAAAATGTTAGATGTCTAAACTTTAAAAGTTCAAATAATATGTGCTTTTTAACACTAAAAATCAAGCCTAAACTACAATCTTAATATATGTTTTTTACGAGGGAATGTTGATTTTCTAAAAAAGTAAAGTTTTAGACATAAGCAAAAGTTTAAATTTGTATCAAATACAAAATTCGTGCATCGCATGGGTTCAAATACCTCGTTAAATCAATGAACCAACCAAAGTAACTCTTCAATTTTCTGGCAACCTCCGACCATATCACCACCACCTCCAATTAACCTTTCAAACTACCATTTGTGCCAACCACCTCACTAGCTACTCCCAACCACGCTACCACCAGATGGTTCGACTACACGACTAATCAACGTCCATCACCGAGACACCGAACACACCATCAGCAACAAAAAGTTGAGATACCTGCAACACTTCATCTTATTCAACCCTATTGTCTTAATGTTGTTTTTGGCGAAAATAGGAGCTTTATGTCATATATTGTCTCAATGTTATTTTTGGCGTTCATTGTAACTCATCAACCAGTTTCATAAATCCATGTACACAGTTGTATAAGAATCCCTGCAATCATTTACGATCTGACGAGGATATTACGACCATTTTACGAATTGTATATGGATGATTACGATTGGTTCACGACAGCATTGTGAAAATAATTATTTAACTTGCTATAATAGACTATAATTGCAAATCTAACAAGTCTTTAAAATTAAACATTTGAATATTGTATGTATAAGTTAAAGGGTTAAATCAATAGGCAGTTTAAGGGCTCGTTTGTTATGCTATTTTGGTATGAGTTTTAAAGTGAAAAGACATTAATCGATTATTTAGTTCTTTCTTTTGATAAAAGGAATGAGTATTGGAATCAAAATTTAATAGGAGACCACGAAGGTTGGTTTTGAGTGGGTACGAGTACTTTTGTAGACCATCTTTTTCCTTTCTCTCTATGTATGTGAGATTATATTTATATTGATTTATATTCTTTATTATTTTATTATACAAATAAGATTTTTTTATTTAAAATATATTTTAATAAATATAAATTCTCTCTTAAATCCATTTCAAATTTAAATCCTATATCAAATTCAAATTCTAATCCAACTCACTTATAAACCAAACGGAGGTTTAAAACATTATCACCCTATCTAGAGATGAGTTAGATTATTTAAGTTGTTTGGGATTATTAACCTTTACAAAAGATTTTTTGTGCTTTCACAAATCGGGTTTCAATTTGTTTTTTCACAACTATGTTTCTCTTTAGGAAAGCACATACAATTGTTTTTTCAAGGTCGACAAACAATATGTTCTAATTATCTACTCAAGCAACTATTCAAAAACACAATCTAATAAAGACCCTCTTGTAAATCGAATAACTTTTTTCTTAATAAAAATACTCTTTCTGTCTTACAACAAATAGGTGGACCCAAGGAGCCTTCTTAGTCTTCAATAAATACCCCATTTCACACCCCTACGCACTCCCCTTTTCTCCTTCCGGTTTACTTAAACCTAAATTTCAAAATGGCCATGATGTCTTTTGAATTAGACCCGGTTGAGTACCATCTCACTGAAGCAGAAATACGTGAAATACTCTCTTTCAAACCCGAACAACAATCCATCTCTACCTCGGCTTCTGGCTCAGTGTGTTCAGAAGAAGAGCGAAAGCGCAAAAGAATGATCTCAAACCGGGAATCGGCAAGGAGGTCGAGGCAACGAAGAAAACGACAGTTAGAGGAGCTAAATGACCAAGTGAATCGGTTAAGAAATGAAAACCGGGAGCTAAAGAACCGGTTGACTTCACTTACAAACCAATGCCATTTTGTACTTACAGAAAACAATCAACTACAATCCGAGTGCATTTATCTACAAACAAAGTTATCCAGTCTATGCAAACTTCTAACTAACATTCAAATATAATTGTCATTCGTTTTAATCGTCTGAAACATCCCACGCACGCTCCCATACGTACATAATATATATATAAGCTAGTTCTATTAGTAACAGCATCGCCATGCAACGTATACAAATATGTATTTGTGTATATGTCTTAGTATTTGTATTTATGAATGTAATGTTTAAAAAGTTTTGAGAGATGAGTAATTATTTAGTTACGTTCAGTCCCATCGTATGTTGCTTTTTCACTATATATGTGAAAGGACAAAATGTTATCCAATTAATTGGATCTATCGCCAACAAGCTAAGATGGCATTGATAAAACTTGAGAAAATACTTGTTTTTATTAATACTGAGTACGTTTGAAAATTTGAGAAAGACGTTTAGAACTACAGTGCGAACTTGCTATATTTTAATTAATGAATTGAAGTTAAACACTTACTTTGTCAAACATAGCCTAGATAAAGAACCCATCGATCAACACGTATCTTAAATCGTAATAGTTAGCAAAAACATGTAAAAAATATCAAAGATATATGATATTGAAATCCAAATTGTTTTTTATCTAATATTTTGCGGGTGGATTAATAACCCCTTACTATCTTGTAATACGAACTTGTAACCTCCTTATCCAGCTTCTTTGCCAGTTTCTTTTGATAATTTATTGTTTAGAAAGAAAAAAAGAAACAAATAAGGAGAGTAGCTTGGAAAATTGTTTTGGTCTCGCTTCTTTACGTGTATGTGACCCAATTTGCCTAACCATAAGTTATATGTTATGCAGTATGTAGTATCAAACACATTATTAACAAGACATCGATCAATAAGCAAATGTACATAGAATATGAATATGTTCTAAAAAATGTAATTCTTTGGCAAATTTCAACATTTTTTAAGTATTTTCGTGTGCCCATGCGTGTTAAAAACATTTTTGCAGACACACACGTGTGACTTTGTTTGTGTGTGGGTATTGTTTTGAGGCAGCTTTGTTCAAGATCCATTTAACGTAATAACAATTAAAGTATTAAACAATACTATTGTAAATAAATTCAATCTGTTGCTAATGTGTTTTTATGGTTAGCTAGATTAGATTGGCAACTAGAATATTCTCCCTCTTCTGTTGCTAAATGTATGTTGTGGTGTATTCTTTTTGTTGTGGTGTGAGAGCTTTACTAACATGTTAAAATTAATTAAAGTTAAAACAGGAAATTTGTGGTGTGACTTTAATTCTTTCTATCTAGTACCACACCTATAACTATCACCTTTTATCATCAAATCTTTTGCTTTCTTTAACCAAAATTGCCAAATCCAAAACTTTGCTTTTTTTTCCCAAATGCAGTCAAGTTGTATACCATGACTTGTGAGGAAAAAGAAGCCATTTCTTAAGACACAAATGTCATTCTATTTGTGTCAAAGACACTGAGTTGTTACGTGCTTTAGTAAACTTACGTGGACTTTAATTTATGACAAGTCGTTTTTAAATATGAACCAATTACCGTTTTCCAACATGCATGTTGCGTAAAATGTTTATATATTATATTATCTCTAAGCGTTTAGTCACAAAGTCACAATGGTGGCCCTCTTTTGGTTTTTCTTTGTGAAACAGATTAGGATAGGTTATGTTCCTTGTCAAGATCGATGTTGCTAAAAAGCTTGTACTCCAAAGTAGAGTCGAACAGCTATGTGATGGCTTTGCGAACAACATGCCACATGATGCAAATGTTTAACTTTTTTTGCATGTTGTCTAGGAGAGAACCTTTTCATGTATGGATAGGCATATGACATGAATCTTGCTTTTAGACCTTTTAAGGTTGGTACATTGTACATGCCATGCAGGAAATTGATGGAGCATTTACGGAAATTAAAGAACTTATATAGCATCTTAACTCTTACAAGCAACCATTTCATAATCTTGTAAGTTTTAACAGCTCATCCTCCCATAAAACTAACACACAGTATCCGGTCCGTAGCACCAGGGCCGTTTTCGGATTTTTGGATGCCTTGAGGTAGAACTGAAAATGAGGCCTCAATGTAAAGGCTAAAAGAAAAGCGTGTACGCAAAATGTCACACTTTGAGCATAATTGTTTAAAAATGTTAGTTCATTTTACTTTTTTAATTGATAAATCTATAATTGAGGCCTCGTACTGATATTATCTGTTTTTATTCACATGCTACATCTTTAGACTAGTGGTACTTCCACCCTACCATTTGGTCGGTCTCCACATGACCCGACCAAATCTTCCATTACCTAGCATTGTGACTGACCAAACCCACTCAACCTTTTCATTTGTTTGGGCTACTATATGACCGAACAAATTGAAGCCAAAATCTAGTAATTTTTCTTTAGGACCACTTTTTATGAGAGGATCTTTTACTTGATTTTGACATGAGTAATTATTTGAGCAAACAAATGGTTGCTAAGAAAACTAGTGAACTGGAAAGATGTTTAAGTGAATTGCAAGACATCTTAATCGGCTTTGGATGGCTGCTGAAAGGTTACATGAGGTGTTTAGGCTAAACCGTATAGCTGCCAAGTCTGATGTGTTCCCCCTAGTTATTGACATGTGGACAACCGCCGAACACCGTTTCCTCTAGACGGGCAATTAGTTACAAGAGCTATTTGAGGGGCGATTTGTGTTGGGAGTTTGGTACTTAAGTTAGAAAAGAAGCATCAGATGTTACTTTTTTTTTTGAACGGCAATTTTATTAGAAGACTTAGCAAGAAGCTAACTAATACATCGGAATTAAAGTAGGATTCTTGAGCCAATCATTCCAACTAAATAACACTTTACTCCTAGCCCGACACCAATGAAAAGATTTACAAGTAATATCGTCGAAAATCATTGCTTTGGACGAACGTTTGTCCCCAAAAATCTTGTTATTTCGGAAATTCCACAACGTCCACCACTCCACATAGAACACCCCTTCGAGCATACACTTGTGTTTAGGCGGCAACCTGACGTTTATCATCCAAGTCCTCCAGTCATTATAAGATTCGTAATCCATTTCAGGCACATCCCACCATCTCATAATTGAACGGGTAATTTGTTTGGCCAAATCACAAGCAAAAAATAGATGAGTGGCTGTTTCCACTCCCGAATCACAATTTCCACAAGATATACTATCAATATCAATACCTCGTCGCGAAATATTAAACCTCGTAGGTAAGGAGTTCGTCATAACCTTCCAAGCAAACGTATTCACCTTAATAGGCACTAAGTTCACCCATCTGGTCTGGTAATCACCCTTCGGGAGCATAGTAGTATCAATATAGCTTCTTACCGATGCCACCGAAAAATCACCTGAAGAATTCAACGTCCAAGTCCACCGGTCCTGCATAGGAATTAAAGAAATGTTTTGCACCAGATTAATTAGATCGTCAACTTGCATTTGTTCGACTCCTCCTCTTGGCATTCTTCTGAAAGATTGTGTTATTTAGTTAGGTTGTTGATAAATGATAAAAATTAAAAGTTGAAATTAATTGTATGTGTTTGTTGTAAAGATACAGGAATAACAAAATAATATTTTAATAAAGATTAGATTGTAATAAATTGTTGATAAACATGGTATATGCTTGAAACATTCTTCAATTGGGGCTAGTTAACGGGCCTTCTCTCTAGGCTAAATTAGCCAAGCAACGAGATTCCCCATCACACTAAAATATCGTTGATTTCCACAGGAAAATGCCATTGTATTAATCGAGGAGAGAAAATTTGAGTGGCATATATAAATAGGCTAATCATTTAAAGAATCATTATACTTAACACAAAAACTTTTGTAAACATCGAATAAAAATATTATTTTTGTGTATATTAATGTCCAGTTTTTTTTCCATTTGTGTGTATTGATGACTATTTTTCCATTTAAGTTACATAAATGGTCCCTGTGGTTTTGCCAAAATTGCATCCACCGTCCCTGGGATAAATTACATAAATGCTCCCTGTGGTTTGGCGAAAACTGCATCCAACGTCCCTAAACTTATTTTATTGTGGATCCTCTCTGTAGAAATTGCATCCAACGTCCCTAAACTTATTTTATTGTGAATCCTCTCTGTAGAACCGTAAGGGGGGAGGGGGTGAATACGGTCTTTTTGAGTTCTTTGAAGTATATAAAACTTCAAGTCTCAAAGAGACCGAGTGGTGTAATGATCTACTATAGCAATGGAGTCAATAAGTAAATAACTAGAGAAGAAGAGACATCACGATATATGCTGGTTTGGGATGGGGGGTTTAGACCATCTGTATGTCCAGTTGCGAATCCATGACACTTATACTATTAATCTAGTATAATCCTTATGATGGACCATAAACCGTATTACAACTTTGCTCCCACCGATATGCACTAAGATCGACGCTCACTAAGAGGAGCTACTCCCTACGGTATTCCGCCCTCGGAATCCACCCCTAAGAACTCGTAATATAACTTTTCCTCTAGGATCACTAAGATCAACTAGGACCACTAAGAACTTCTTCTTCGAAGCTTACCAAACCCCAACTAGATCCCCAATGATCTAGGCTTAATCACAAAGATACAAGACTTTCTTTACAACCAAATTGAATAAATAAGCTGATTTAAGAATCAATCTCTAACCTATCCTAGAGACTCGATTCTAATAGAAAAGGTATAAGAAAGAAGACCCTCGACACAACACACAAGTGTGGATTAAGTATTTGTGTGTCTCTCTTGCGGAATGATGTGTTCACTTCAATAAGATGATAAAATGAGAAGATTAGAACACTTTGATGTTTAGACTTCGAGGATATAAGAAAAGAAAAGTGAAGAAGAGAGAATGACAAGAGGTGAAGAATACAAATGCCAAGAAGGGGTATTTATAGGCCAAAAACTTGAAGCCAGTCCAAGTTTCATTTAAGCAAAAAATTTTCTTAAAAAAATCCATGAAATGAATGGAAAAAAATCTAAGGAAACAAGTGGATAGCAAAGCCCTTAACAAAGATTGTTTATCATATAAGTAACCTATCCCTACACACACAAACACAAAATGCAACCCCTTTCTTTTTAGTTTGCAGCCACACACAAACTCTATCTTTATTTCTACTACTTAGCAAAAAAGAACAATGAAATCTCTTGATATAAATCGAAACCTAAACACAAATTTTGATTAAGTTCAACTGCTATAACATCCGAAACAGAAACAAATAAACCAAGACGTTTTTTGTGTCACTCTTAGTCTTGAATCCCAACAAGAACACGACAAAGATCTTTTAAACGACTCAGGTAAGTTTCGTTTTGATTTTAACAAAAAGAAAGAAAAGAATGAAACTGATTTGTTTTGTTCTTTCTTAATACTTTTGAAAATTAAAAGAAGCCTAGCTTCAAAATGATCTATAAAGAGTTGGTTTTTGTGTAGAGATCTTTGAAAGATCTTGAAATCTCAAAAGAGATATGTAAACAAACCAAACTGAGATCTTTGATTATTTTTCCTTTTAATTTCGAGTTGTTTTTAGATGTGGATGTGGAAGAGTGACGATGAGTCTAAATCTAGGTTTCATGTGTTGTTATTTTGGTTGTTGGTTCAAAATATGTGATGAGTAGTTTTGTTAATGGTCTTGTAAAGATCTTTTCTTGAAGAAACAAAACAGTTTGAGATCTATAAGCCTTTTAAGTTTCTTGTTTAAGCTCTTCTTCTTCTTTTCTGCTTTGGTTTTAGAAAAATTATTGCTTTCGGAATAATATGATTTTCGGAAGAAAAAAAATTATTTCGAAAAATTATTTTCAGAAATCACTGGTTACGAAAAAATTAGGTTTCACTTTCGAAAAAATACCGTAAGTCTCAGAATACCGTAAGTCCTATAATTCCGTAAGTCAAAATTCTGTAAGTCAATTCCGTAAGATAATTTCGTAAGTGTAAATTTTCGGAACAAGAAATACCGTAACCACGTAGTTATGGAAACCGCCGAAGCCGCGTGATTATCGTAAACGCGTTTTCCGAAAACGCGTTGACCGAAACCGCGTTTTTTTACCGTTGACCAAAAAGTCAAACTGTACCCTATTTTTTTTCCAGAAATACGGTTACCGAAAGTGAAAATAAGCAGTTACGAAACTAACAGTTGCGAAATAAGCAGATATAAGCGGATTTTAAACTCGAAGTACTCAATATATATCTGAAAAGCTCAAACGGAACAGAATAAGCACTTGTAAGCTATTAATCTGACTGAATAAGTTGTAAAACTGTCTAATTAAGCAGTTTGGATAAGCAAATCTAATAAGCTCTAAATGACTGAATAAGAACTTAAACCACCAACATCAGCACTCGAATAAGCTAAATATGCGTCTGAAATAGCTGAATAAGCCGACTGAATAAGCTCAAAGCGCGTCTGAATAAGTTTTTTCAATAAGTTGTTCGAATAACCACTCAGATTCGATTTCTTGATCTCAAAAAAACATTTAACACAAAAATGACACTCTAATCCGCAATCTTCGGCGACTGATACCACATATTAATCATTATGATCTTGATTGGTGGACTAGTGTGTGTATATCAAGGTGTATTTATTGTGTGTATTTTGAAAAAGAAATTAAGTAACTTGCCTTTTGATTAATTTATATTGATACAACTAACCATGACATAAGTATAATCTTTAATTATAGTCATCTTGGCTACTAACTTAACAAAACTAATCCATGAACTTTATAATAGTGCATACAAGTAGATTATTTCTTATTTCTAACAGATGTAAATAGTATTACAATACTAAACAAGGTGAAACAAGTAGTCATATAACGTAACACATAAGAATACTTATTTTGTGTATTAAACATAACAATGTACAATTAGCTCGATTTTATTTAAAAAAATGAATTTCTTTTCTCCCCACTTTTAAACTTGACCAAATGATTTATTTTTGAATGAAAAATACAACGACTTTCAAACAAGCATCAATTAGAAATGTCCGACTCAAAAGGAAAAGATTAAATGAAAATTTGATGCTAAAACAAGTTCAAATTTTTAGACACTCTGTAATATTTGGCATGTTTGACCCACATAAAAATTTAATCATAACCCGAGAGTAAAGTTATATGAAAGTAAACTCAATTTTCTTTAATTTGATAGGTGAAACAATTTATACGGACTTATGATCGATTTTATATGTATCTCCAAACATGGCTTATTTTCTGTGTAACATGCTATTTTGGACAGTCTGTTGTAAAACACTGATTTGACCTACTTAGACATGGAGCCATCACTTGTAACCAATTGCATTAGAAAGTGTAGAATAACTAATATCAATCACACATGTAATTATCTAAGAGTTTCTAGAGGGAGATTAGAGAGAGATGGAAGGTGAGTGACACTTAGAGAAAATATGCAATATTAGATTAAGGATAAAATGTTTCACCAACCACATCCTTTCCCCTAAGTGTTCCTTTTATAGGAGAAGGACACTTGATAACTTTTCCTGTGGGAGGGATGTGGGATAACATATTACATACCAAAGTAAAATACGCTTAACGACCTAAGACTCAATATAACCCGAGTGACTGATACTTTCTTGATTTTCGACAATCTCCCCCTAAGGGAGGTCACTCATGCCTTACAAATAGTCTGATGTCTTCGGTCTTGGGTCGTCCACCAACATAAACCTCTAGCCTCCTCATCTGTCTTCTTTCTTTGAGAACCGCCTCAATTCTTCTTAGCATCACCTTGGATCTCTGGACGTCTCTGTTAGACCACTCTCTATAGTTTAACCATTGATACTTCTTTTCCACTTGATTCATCCTGAGCAAGCTCGCCAACTGGTCTCTAACATCAGTCAAAGTTCCATGAAAGAACTTGTAAACTTCATCACCTCTAATAAACTTTTTTTCTCAATACGACCTTTATAAACTTCCCAAAATAGTTTTGGGCAGGTTATGTATGTTGGATAATACTTGATCTTTGGAATGCTCATCTATGGCTTGATGATATTAAGATTGTTCTGGTAACTTTTAACACCTAGCTGAACATCTTCAACTCTTTTTCTGATGATGAGGCTTCTCATGTATACCAATAGACGAGATAATATTCAATGTCTCTTCCAAGATGTTTCAGTTTTCCTTGAGCTTTAAGCAAATACATATCTTCACTATCATTTAGATTCAATCGATTGAAATCAGATTCTTTGTATGTGTATCTCTATTTATCAGCTCGTGTTATAGTAATACTTTTCAAGAATCCATACTCGAACAATTCATCCACTACAACTTTATTCACAAAGTTAATTTTCAAGTATGAATATACCTTACCAGGAGTAGTGTTCGTACTTTTACCTCTATACGCGAGTCTTTTTATTTTCTCATAGTGTTGAATTCCAAGCATAGCATCCATGTCATAATTAACCAAAGTTTTCCTCCAAAGTTTCCCAATGTCTTTTTCAATCCATCTATACTTGTACTCAACAGCATGGCGTTTGGTGACAGAGTATGCATACTTTCTATTCTTCAAATCTTTGTTTCCAGTCTTTAGAATTTCGAGGTCTTCATTGAAAAAATGTTTAAGAGGAATTCTTTGATTCAACTTAGTACCAATCAACGGTAGTGAGTCTTTGCTTTCTATTCCCAATCCATGATCCAATGCCCAATCCATATCATCTGACATTGAAATTGTCATCTGATCCATGTTGTACTCATACTCAGCCTTGCTCATATACCGGTTTCTAAACATCTCATATCCATCTTTTTGAGTTCTTCTATTTTGATTAAGTTAAGCTTGTTGATTTTAAGACACCTTTTAATCATTTTTGCCAACGTAAGAGTTGAGTTATCAGGTTCTATCTCTCTATCTTCTGGTTCATCTGGATAAGTGTTAACAACTTCATTGAACCTATCTTCTGTATCAGACCTTGTAACCCAAGTATAGTCTGTGTACTCAGCAGTCTGTCCGTCAAGCCATCTTGGATATTCATGTGTCTTTCCAGCAGTAGACGGTTATGTTTCATGATCACCAGCATTAGGCATGTCTTGATCATTTCTTAAAGATGGTTGACCATCAAATCTTGACTTCTTGTGTCATTTCTCCCCCTCACGATTGTCAGGATGGTCTTGATCATCGTGAGTTCTTTTCCTCAAGTTTGTTGTCTTACAGGAGTCTTTTAGAATCGTCTGTTTGTCTTGGTCAATGGATTTGGATAGAGCAATGTAGAGATTAGTGTTGATATCACCTGTAATGGAATCTGGATTGTTGGTCATCATTTCATAAAGTGTTTCTTTCAACTGTGGGATTGTGATGTTGGTACTAGACAGAGTAGGTGATGAGGCGAGAGTGATTTGCTCGGTACAAAGAACATATAAGACGGCTTTTTAAAGATGTGGTTGGATAATATTAGTAAAAACATCAGAAACCAGTGATGAAGTTCTTTTCTTGACTTCTTGAGCAACTTTAACAGATACTGATTCTTGAATTGCAGCTGGAACTGAGTGAGTATTAAATTCTTCCATCATTCTCTATTGCTAATTGATTGTCTCTTGAAGAGCTTTGAATCATTTAGCCATTGGATTGAATCTTCTTGCACTTGTTACTATCCAACGTACGTGCTTCTTTTGCTTTTTGGCTGTTGGTTTTGTAGTGATGATTGTTGTGATGTGAGGAGATGGTATTGGATCATGAGCACCGGTTATGGGATGTACCTGCAAGTTTAAATTTTGTGCTAAGACAACTGAAGGATGTTCAGATGCACCTGATGTACAGCTTGTTAACTTAGGATTTCCCCTTAGTTCTCCAGAGGGTTAGAGTTTCATCTAGTGTAATCAACACAGAATCTATCCCTATGGAACCACATTGGTTTGGTCCAGTAGGTTCGGTCATAGTGACCTTTGGTACAATGACCGTTTGCGACTCAGGGAGCCGATCTGGATTAACAGAGTCACCAATTGGTTTCTCCTTCCTAGAACTTCCATCACGGTAAGTTTAGCCCTGATGTTCCTTCAATCCTCGGCAAGCCAACGTCCTCCAAAGAAGGTGCAGGGTTCTCGTTCAGGTAACGTGAAACGTTATCCTGAGACGATTGAGTCCTAGGAGAGCTAATGGTTGTAAGAATTGGTGTGCTCTTCTCCTTTGCTACCATCATCTTCTCATCAACAAGTACTGTAAAATTAGAAGCATCATCCATATCTCCTTCATCAACAACATCTAACCTAGTGGCGCTAAGGGTTTGGTCACTATCTAAGGAATCCCTAAGTTCCTGAGTCTGAATCCTAGTTCCCGACCCTTCTCCTCGACCCCTCAACAACTCTTGATTTAATGCTTTTTTCTGCTTAACTTGTAGGTCTTCTCAAAATCCAACAATTATTGAGCATTAGTTAGTATTTTTGGTTCTTTAATTGCATAATCAGCTACGTCTTTCATCTTTGTTGTCATTGGCTTTAAGAGTGTCATCCAAATTATCATCATATCTTCATCCATCATCCTTTGTTCTCTTTCAAGACTTCCACCGCCTAAGTCTTTCACTATTCAACACTTAGAAAGCATCGAGATGTAGTTCATCGGGATTATCAACATACGTTTCTTTAGTCTTCTTTGACTTTGCTTTCAATCATTTTCCTTTATCAGGAGTTTCTTTCTTAGGATTGTCTTTTGAGGTTTTTTTCTCTTTTGGGATTGGGTTCCTTTTTAATACTATCTTTGTGTTGCACTCTTCAGCAGGTTCAGGAACTTTATCTTCTTCTCTTCTCATTGGTCCTTTTCCCACTCTAGTTTTCCTAACCCCTTTGACTCTAGTTTCCTTATGCGTTCCTTAGGTAGGATCAATCGGTTGTGGTTGAACCATTAGAACAACTACCCCTCGACTGTTCTCCACATACTCCTTATACACATTCATCTCATGAATTGTATCATTCAGCATTGTATCGGGTATTTCCAGACCATAATATATGACTCCTTCTTTGGCTACCTTAGCTGGCTTATACCTTTCATCCATTTCACTTCTGTACATTTTTGCATTTGATCTCTGATTGATGGTGGTGTTAGTAGACATGATACGAGCGATGATCAATTTTGTGAATCTTAGGAATGGTAACTTGTCAGCTTTAGTTGGACGTATTCTTCGACTGGTGATTTGCAACTTGAATTCATCCCAAATTAAAGCAGCATAATCCAGTGTATGGTCGTAGTATAAACTCCACAGAATCTGTACCATTGTGTGTCTTACTTTTTCCATTTCAGAGTCTTTACCCATTAAGCATTACTTCAAAATGCTTATTATTATTCTCTATGACTGATGATGTTTTGCAACAATTGCTTTGGATAATGTTTTGAACTTACCGTCGTCATCATTATATCCAAGATCTTTGACAAATTGGACTAGTGTTTTTGTAGTGGGAGGTGGTGTTATTTGTTGTTCTTGTTGAGGTGGTGTAAGTTTCAACACTGTTCTTAGTAAGTCAGCACCGACTTTAAACCCCTAATTGTCGAGTTTAAAGAGGAATTGCTTTGTTGCTTGGTTTTCAGACACTGTGTGCCAAAACTGTTGTATGTAGATTTTTGGTACTGTGGCAGTGAGTGTGAGTGGGTTGTAAATGATGTGTGTTTTGAGAATTGCTATTGCAAGTTGATGGAATGTATTAGTGAAGGTTGCATCTGCATCAATTCTCACATTGCTTGAGCTGATCCCTACTTGATCATATTTTAGAACAAGTTCATCTTCACTTCTCATCGGAGGTAGAGATGTAGTGATGTATCGTCGATATGTTGTTATTTTATTATCAAGTTTTACATTTATATTTTGCTGACTTTACCTAAAAACAACACTCTAACGGGCAATGTACCCGATCAGATGTAGCTTTGTTGGTAAGTAGGGTGTCGATCACTAAGAGCGAGAGCGTTAATCTTTTAGTTCTATCAATATCTTGGTTAACTAAATTAAGTCAATTTAAACTATGTTAATTCTAATTTATGTTAAATCTATGCTAAACCTAGTTCTAACGGATAGGGGGGTTTCAGTTTAAGAGACTGACACAGGTTTGGTGGTGATTTAAATCAATTTTAAATCACAATAACACACGCAAGAAGATAATCAAAAGATAGAAAATCGGTCTAGGCAATTATAATAAAATAGTATTAACCATGATTAATCCAACTAAAACACAGGTTTGTTTATTTTAGTGCAATGAGTGCTTATTTCGAGGCGGTATATCATTCCAAGATTTAAGCGGTACGTCTTCCTAAAACCTAGACAAGTAGAATTCTGTCACAATTAAACGCATCCGCATAAAGCATCTTAGGATATTAATAATAGTGAACTTATTAAACCCTAGCTCATCGAGACTTTACCCACTTACTACTTAACGGCTCTTTATATACTAGTAGTCTACTATCTGAGTCTTTACCAAAGGAAGGTCACCTGCTAGAATAACTTATTCCCTTAAGAGATTGGTAAAGATAGGTCAATATTTGTGATCCTATTACTCTAAATATATAAATTGCGGATATGGAGAGCCACCCCGTCATCTAGCTAGCTAGATATTTTGCATTCCTAGATCCAGTTGAATGATGGGTCGCATACTTTAGCACATTAACAAGTAAGAATTGATAAACATAATCAACAACTAACGATAAATTAAGCAAACGATATAAACAAACCAAACATTTAAATCTTTATAATCATGGCTAATACACAAGGGTATTACACCTTAAACCATTGTACATTATACAATAAATAATCAATCCAAGGTAAACTAACCGAGTTAAACGAAGATACAAAAATTGAACATTATAAGAGTATAGGGCTTACAAGGGTTATCCTGAGGAATAGTAGCTTTGCTTGATCCTCATTTGGCTCTTCTTGTCTTACTGAAAATTAGACATTTGTGGTTAGGGTAAGTTGACAATAAATATCAAGCACACCTAAAACAACTCGTTATTAGGTTGTCTATTTATAGTGTTTGGAATAGGGTAATAACCGTAATTGGTTGAGGTCTCCATACACGTATTTGGGAGTTTTTTTTGGAGTATGGACTCACTTTCAATATCTTTCAGAATCTTTTTGTATAGCTATATCTTGGATACGACGTATGACATCTTCCGGAGTACGGCGTATAGGTCTTCGTGGTTTCTTGTGAAGTGCAGACACATATACGCTGTATCTTCCTTGATGGATATGGCATATAGAATGTCATTACAGTATTATTTAGATTTCTTCGTTTAAGCTCCAGAATGCGTACCTTTTAGCTAATCTTCACAAAGTACTCCATAATTACTGCAAATCTCAAATATAAATGATTAAGTATCAATTCATGCAATGATTATATAAAATGGGTAAGAAACATGGGATAAATGATGCTATAAAAGCAATGTTATTTGATGTCATCAAATATCCCCAACTTGAATCCTACATGGTCATCAAGTAGTCTTTAAAATATGAAATGTAACCTAAATATTTTCTTTTAAGCATTTATTCGTTCAATTACCAGTACACAACCAAACATCTCACCGAAGTAGGAAATATGAAAACACTCAAATCACTCGACTAATCATGTGGTAACAAGTAACAAATCGCTCAATTTATCACTCGATTCCGTGACGAGTAATCTATCATAAAGCTTGGTAAGGATAACATCTCCACCACTAAAGCTAAGGAGTAACAAGTTTATAAAGGAAATTAAGGATTAAAAAAAAAAAAAGAAAGGCTTAAGGTAATGATCACTCTTTTATGAATCTCTATCGATACCAATATTTTCGAGAAAAGGTGACAAAATCGATACATACACACCCATAAGATGGGATAGACACATAGACCTACATTCGAACCTTAAACTTGAATAAGCTAAATAATAGGACTAGTCAGTCTTTACCAAAAGTCATAAACCAGCAGGGCGGACAAAACACATATACGACATCCAAACCAATGGAATAAACATACATGATTGCATTCAATTCCCTCACTCGAGTAAAACCAAGGGTTAGGACGAAGAGTGATATATGGTATGGATCTTCTAATCCTTTCTCCAAAACTAATAAACCAACAAAGCGGGCAAAATCACACATACATGGCTGTAACGACGGAATAGACATATGTGATTGCTTGCACCCTCATTTGAATAAAACCTAAGGATAGGGATTAGGAAAGGGTAATAATTGTTGTTAAATAAAAATATACAAAACAAATAGATTAAGTCCAAACAAATAAGGTACAAGTTGCTAGATACTTTCCTGATCTTTTCTATGATAAAGACATAGAAATATATACATAAACTTCTTGATCATTGATCAATGAAAACAACCTTAGTTGGCGTTCCTGTAACGGTCAACTCCCAATCATCCATACTATACATACTTTTACAAAAACAAGTGGCGATATCTACCACTTTATAGAAAACTTTACATCGTTGATTTATAACACGTATCAACGAATAATCAATCCTTCAAATAATACAATCGGTTTAAGCTTTAACGAACTGACTATCTTCGTAATTTCCTCCTCTTTTTTGTAGCGATTTTCTAATTTTCTTTGGGTTATTTTTATAAACATAAATGATACACTACGAATGTCGGTGTAATTTCACCATATTCACGATCATAATAACTCCGGATAATTTTTTCCATAATTCTTCATACTCGGATATACCAATAATTGTGAAAGTAGTAAAAATACATGAGTTTAACTACTTTTATATTCCTATTGCAATGTGCAATTTTCCCAACCATACCAGAGATAGAAAATGACACAAGACACAGGAAATACATACTTTACACTAAAGCAACTAGCAACTGATAAATGAACTTAATCTAGCAGGGTAGGCTAAGGTGTAAAGGTGCAACGAAACAAATAGTTGGTGAAAACAGGAATGGTTAAATAGGTTTTTCTAGAGGGATTTTACTCTTAAAATTATAGTAAACAAAGGGTTTATATGAGGGTTAACTAACCAGTGTGGTTAGTTAATAACACAACATATATAGGCTTTTTGGGTGTAATCATAGAAATTTACCAATTTAAACAAGTTACTCCATCTAAATCCACATTACTCATTATTGTGGTCTCGAATAAATATACCAAGCCAAGTTCTAAAGTCTACAACATCACCGACACACTCATATTTTTGTGGAATTTTTGTAAATATTCAGAAACAGATAAGGCTGAATCTTCACAATTTCTAATAAGGGTTTTATGTGCAGGTTATGTAACTAGTAATTTCACAAAAGTATGCTCAATTTTTTTTAAATTTAAGCATAATTTTAGCTTTTTAATGTGAAAAAATAGGACAAGTAACGTTCTAATTCTCCTCCCCCACTTAAATTATATAACACCCTCGTTGTATGATCATAATAGTTAAAAACGGGAAATAAAAGAATTAGAATGAGAAACTCCCTTGATATTTGCTCGGTATGATTCTCCATGTTGAGTTTATGAGCAAGTATGTGTGTTGTAAATGCGTCTGGATACCAGCATGACTACAATACACATAAGATTCCAGATTATAGATACTCTACCAACGTTGTCGATTTCTTTCCATTGAGGTCCTGTGTAAGATATAAGAAAACATTGCAATCCTATCTCGGGTATTCTATGGTTAATAAAAAAATAAAAAATAAAAAATAAAAATTGTACAGGTAGTCGATACGTTGTATCCCAAACCAGGATACGCCGTATTGAAACCT
>BQNB010054090.1:0-39692 GCA_026074375.1 Tanacetum coccineum | reverse complement strand
TGTAATAATGATATTATGATATCGACTTGATATGTTATGATGTTTGCTTGACATATATGAAGATAGGATTGCCATATGTAGATTGTCTGAGTCCGTTAACTTGAGTTATGCAGGTTATATTGCATATTGAGATATTGGCAAAGTAATGTAATGTAATAAAGCAAAAAATTTCCCTGAAAAAGGTGAGTTCATATATAACTGATAGATTGTACATCATCTAACTTAATAGATGGATATTTACATTTATGAAAATTGTGGGTTGTTATATATTTACTTGTTCGCAAGAACGGTGTTCAGTAATTCAAGATTGTTTTTGAGCGACCCTAGAGTTGAGTCAATTTTTCAAGAACAATGAGCCTTTTACCGACTTCTAACTTAAGTTCATGACAGTTCTTGTATGATGAGTTGTGAAATTAAGATTCAAGTTGCTACTTGGCTTAAGAATTTTAAAGAATTCACTCGAGGATGGGTGAGGCTTGGATGTCTAGATGTGGATACTCAAATGACGTGGATGCAACGCGACTATAGAGAAATTTAGGTTGAAAGCAGAAATGCGGGTGTTTTGTTCTTGTCCTACTGAATTATTTTTGTTTTAGTTGTTGGCAGATACACCAATGAGGGTGTACTAGTGTAGCTTGCCTGCACGGTTAATTTCATGCTTTTTCAGATTTCTGGTTGTGTAGTTTCTTTTCTATTATAATATAATAAACTATTTGAATCGATTGCATAACTCAAGTGTCAAATTTTGACTCATATTTTTATCATTATCTTTTGGAAGGACCTTTGTAAAAAAAATATATCTGATTACTTAAATTTTATTAAGGTAACGATCAAAACAGTAAACTTTTACAATGCCGAACTAAATACTTGTCTATTGATCTATTTTCTTTGCAACCAATTTAATATGTTTTTATTTTATAATAAAAAAAATTGAAATCATGTTTATTAAATATTAATTTGAGAGATAAAATATAGATATACCTTATATAAAACTTGCTTGTCACCTAAATATGTATACCACTAAATTGGTTAAATACTAAACATGGTTGATTTAAATTGGTAGAATACATCTATCTATGCTTGATTATTCATTTAAACACTTCGTTCCAAAATGCTATATAAACTGTTTGAAGGTATGGTTTGTCGAGTTTCTAATAAAGTAAATTTTTATGTTAAATTGTAGAATTATGGCGGGAAGAAGCACACGTAGCAACACTGCCAACAACACCAATCCTCCTAATGAAACAACATATGAAGTAACCCGACAACTTAACGCCGCATTGCCGAATCTGCTAACTCAACTTGTTCAAGCCCTCGGAGGAAACCGAAACGCACCCTTTTTGTGTCTGGTTATCAAACCAAACAAACCCCCGACTGTCCCGGCTGTTTGACAGCCAAACGTACCCTGATCCGTTTTAAATAACCAAATGCAGCCCTATGTGCGGACTTATTCTAAAACCAACGCCCTTATTTGGTGAAAACACAACCCAATACGCAGCCCTTGCTGCTAGACGAACCGATTCCAAACGCACCTTATGGCTGATTTACACAGCCAAACGCACCCCTTATGTGGTGTTAAGTCACAAAAACAAAACCCCCTAAGGGTTGCTGTGACGAATAGCCCAAGCGGCGACCAGACGCGAGAGAGGGTTGTGGGTGGGGAGCGACCACCGTGAAACAACACGGCATTCTATCCGGGTGATAGCTAGTGAACACCAGAACACCGGAGGGACTGCACCGCGTGACTTGGTGTGGTTTGTGAAACCAAACCGCAGACCCCGGTGGAGCGGAGTGGTGCCTGGAGAGGATGAGGAGGTGGACCCCAAGCGGCGAGGGGGTGTGGTGCCCACTACTGTGTGGTAGTCACAGATGCATAGAAGCGCACCTGACATATGCCGCCCGGAAGTCACGGGATCGGTAAGATCTGGTGGTTAGAGTAGTATGTCTCAGTATGTGTAGGGTCTGGAACTTTTCTTACGTGATGCTGTAGGGGTATCTCGCTAACACAGCTGTATTATGAAACAGAAGTAGTGTAGAGAAAACAGGGGGGGTAGCAGGTACACATGGACAAGACATTCGGTGAATAAAGGGTATGGAAGGTGATGGGGGGTAGGGGTGTCATCATGATATCGATGGTGGTCGGCGTAGTGAGGAGGAGATTTATGGGGGCTCGCTTCACTATGGAAATACGTTACATATTCTTCTCTCTCTGAACGTCAGTAGGACAGGAGGTTGGTGTGTTGTGATGTATGTTAGAGTGAATCTTAACATGGGCTATGTGTTATCGAGCAAGAGAGCGTGTGACGAATGAACTACAAAAAGATTAAAAGAAAATACGGGTAGTGCTTTATGTCTCACTCTCTCTCATCTCTACTCTCTCGGTGGGGTAATGGGTTACCTTCATCGGCGAGGTGTTTATATCTCTCTATACTCTCACTACACACAGTGTGAGGGAGTATATTGTCTGCGATCTCGTAGTAGTGGCGGATGGTTTCTATTTATATCAGATAATTTTGGATGAGGATTCTGGTAGGTGGAGGAGAGTTGTGAGAGGGGGAGGGATATGGTGAGTGTTTAGTACTCTCTGTTTAGACGACGTTATTTAAGGCTGACATCACACACAGGGTAGATGTGGAGAAGTAGAAGAGAGGGAGATTAATATACACTCTATATATATATTGAGGTGTTTTATTCTTAGATTCGAGGAGAGACTATCACAAGGTGGGACACGGGAGAGTACGAGGTAGAGGTGTAGGGGGAGTTTTAGGTACTGGACAGAGCTGGGGAGGTGCACGGAGATATTGCGATGAGCTATCAGGCGTTGGCTGAGGGATAGTTCGTGGATTGAGGGTGAACGGGTATATGGGTATGTGGAGACTCTTCATATGGAGAGGTAGTGGATACATTTGGATGGATATCACAATATATAGAGAAGAGAGTTATTTCTATAGGACATTGATGGGGAGTGTGAATTGAGTTGGGTTTAGGTGTTGGTGTAGTTATGGGGCGGTGATTGGGAACATTGTTAATACTGTGTAGGTGTGTGTAGAGTATATGTACAGTGGTGGTGTGTGACATTCACATTCTATATATGGGGATGGAGGTCATTATATGTCTAGAGTGAGACTATGAATGAGTGTGTATATACATCAGTGTGTATGGGGTGTAGCGAGATGATAGAGGTATTCGTGTGTGTGGGTTGTGTGGCTGTGTGTGTTTGTCATAGTGAGTATGGGTTGGTGATATCACACAGTGAGAGGGTTGGGTGATGGGGGAAGTTAATTGGTGGTGAGGGAAAGTGACTTATAGTTATGTGGTGTTGGGAGGAGAATTTATGAGTGGGTGGGGGGTGAGATCCTATACTCTCTCTCTAACTCTCTCCTCCATCTCTCTATATATTGTGGTAGTGGACATTGGGTGTCGAATGGTTAAGCAGTTTTGACAGGGACATGAGTATGATGAAAGTGGCACATGCACAGTCTGAGATGTAGGGGATAGAGACAGATTTTGTAATAATGTATCTATCTCTCTGGTGTAGATTGGTTGAGGTCACCATGTCATAGTTAGAGGTGAGGTGCGGATGTGGTTGTTCGAGAGGGCAGTAGTAGTAGGGTAGGTGTGGGAGTGTGTTGAGAGAGTAGCTAGTGTGGGTTGTATGGAGATGTATAGAAACTGTGCGTGTACTGTTGTGGGGATGGTAGGGTTGGAGGTTGGTGGGTTGGAGGGCTGGTGTAATTGGTGGTGAGGTGTATTGTGATTGTTGTGTGAGAGTTATCTGTTGAGGGTGTGATCAGTGTTATAGATGTGTGAGTAGGAAAGGTTTGGTTGAATAGACTCGCACACATTAGGTAGTTGTTATGTGTAGAAATAGAGCGAATATATACTATACAGTCGCGCGATTAGTGTAAGTAGTGTTTTGTGGGGTGTGACTATGTTGTGCTGCGGAGTTTAATTGGTAAATGTTCAGGGCGAGAAAAGAGATTTGAGGGGGGGACAGTATAGGAGATTGAGTATTCTATTTTGGGGGTGATGTGGTGGGAGTGTGTGGTTTGACACAATGAGATGTTTGTTGAGATGATATTGTTGATGGTATATGTGAGGCGAGATAGGTGTTTAAGGTTTTGTGGAGAGGGAGGACATGGTGTGGTGTTAAAGATTGTGCGGATCACAGAGATGTCTGAGTGTTTAGTAGTGTAGTGTTGATTAGACAGATCACTGGGAGAGGTGTCTTGTGTGATCAGAGGGGGGGTATGGATTGAGGATTGGTGCGTGTGTGGGTGTGAATCTTCGAGGTTATGAGGGGGGTTGTTTGGTGGAGGTGAAGCAACACTGTATTAGGGGGATGTAGTGGAGGAGTTGAGATAAGTTGTAATAATTAGTTGAACGTTTGGATTGTGAATAGCTATAGGGGACAGGATGTTGGGGAGGGGGAGATGAGATATCTGTTGGGAGTTGGGGATGTTAAGTGGTGTTTGGGGTGATGTATAAAGAGAATAGGTAAATTATATGTAATGTAGATTGTAGTGGTTAGTTGGGTGGGTGGGAAGTTGGGGGGGTATAATAGACAGGTGTTTTAGGATGTGAAAAGGTAGATAGAGTGGGACAAGTATATGTAAGGTTGGAGCTGATGCAAAGATGTCTTATATTGTCTAGCAATCTGTGACACTTCTGAGATGTAGTGTTGATATCTAGATGGGCACATAGATCATAGTTCGGGTAGGTACTCTTTTCACAGGTAGAATGTTAGATATAGTGGTTATATGGGAGAGTGGGTGGCGGTCCAACTATCTTGTTAGTGACGTGCGTTTTCTATGACAAGAGGAGAGTGTTGTGTATATTCTGGTAGAGTCGTAGTTTTTATTATGAGTGTGTTACTGTGAGCAGCACACACAGAATTGGTGGAAGGTTTTGTAGAGTGGATTGTATATTGGGGGATAGTTAAATGGGTTAGTGGAGGTGTGGTGAGGGATGGATGTAGAGGGATGTGATGGTAATGGTTGAAATAGATGGGTGTTTGGAGGTGGTATGTTTGTGAGGGAATTTGGGTTGGTTGGTTGATTGGTGTTAGATGGGGAGGTTGGTGTTGGGTGGGGTGGGTTAGGATTGATGGAAAATTGAATGGATTTGTTTGTTTGGTTTTGATTAAGTAGGTGTTGAAGGAATTGTAGAGTATAGATGTTAAGGATTGGGGGTATGTTGGATGGGGGATTAAGGTGTGTGGGTAGTGGGTAGTTATAGAGGAGGAGTGTATGGGTGGTTTTAGTGATGGTTTGATATGTGTTGGGTTGTGAGTTAGTTTAGAGTTGTGGTTAGTGGGTTTTGGAGAGTGGTTAATGATTATGTGATTGTTAATTTTTTGAAGAAGTGGTATTGAAAGAATGTATTGTAGGGGTTTTAGTAGTGGGTTTATTTTAGTTGGGTATATTAAAGGGGTAGGAGGGGTTATTTATTGTATGATGTTGATTGAAGATGTGTTATTGGGAAAATATGAATTGTAATGTGGTATTAGTTGTGGAATTAATTAGAAAGGGATTAATATTGATGTAGTATAAGGTTTTATTGTGTGGTATTTATATGATTGTTTTTATGTTTATAATTTTTAATTGGGGTTATGTATTGGTAATGTGAAAGTAGTGTGTAAATTTGAGAATAGAAATTTGTAGAAATTTGTAATTTGGTGATATGTAGGAAAAAAGATTGGGTGGGTGTTATTTTGGAGGGGTTTTTGTATTTTTATAGTGTTAGTTATATATGAGTAATTTTTAACGAAGGGAAGGAATAATGGTTTATTTGATTTATGTTTGTATATTAGAAATGAAGGAATGCTAGTATTTAACAAAATTTGAAGGTAGCGTTAGGATCGTTGAAAATGTTTGATGTGATGCATGGTTTTTGAAAACGGTTTATATTTAGGTCAATTACATATGAAACCTATTATCTATAACAAGTGCTATGATACACAATCGTACACCCCCAAAAATCATACATCGCACTGGAATACCACATGGGGTGGCTACTTCATAATTCACAGCGCGATAAGAAAATAAAAAAAAAAAATAAAAAAAAAAATAAAGATACAAAGAACGACCTTCTAAATGTGTCGTTTGTAAAACAATCTCGTTGATTTTTTGAAATCAAAATAGATAGTTAGTCCCATAATTGCATCACATGAAAAACTTGAATGTAAAACTCCAATGCACATCAAAAAATCCAGCAGTCTAATTCACCTGAGAAAAAACATGCTAAAAGTTGTCACATTAAAGTTGGTGAGTCATTGATTATTTTAAAATATGAATGTAGAGTTCAACTGAATGTTTTGTCCACTGTATCATCACAGTTACCATGTAAAATCAAGATTTATAAAGAATGCACGACACATTTTATGTCACCAAAAGTACCAATCTTATCCCAAAGATTTATAAAGAATGCATGACCAATTTAATGTCACCAAAATGTTTCAAGTATGTATTGCCACTTTATTCAAGGCAACGTAAATATCCATGTAGTATAAACAATGTTTAAACGATTAACTCTAAGCTCAGGAAACTGAAGCTAAAAAAAAAAGTAAGACAATTCATAGGTATTTTGTTGGGGGCCCTGTAGTTCCAACAGGATCTGACATGTTATAAAACGTTCGTTCCATTGATAGCTAATCAACCGAGAAACGGGGGATGTCAATCTCGAATAGATCTATTTCATACATACAAAGCAACAACATGCGTATAACTTTGTTTGCCCATGATAGCGAATCACCGAAACGGGGATTATCAATCCAAATAGATCTATTTTTATAACATTCGTGCTCACCTCCAAGTAGAATTTTACAGTTCATGACGCAGTGACGTAGACTTGTATGTACCCATCACAGGTGTCCCCTCCAAGAACACCCGGGCAGTGATTTAAAATAATGTGTTCCCCTCATGGGTGTTCCCTCCAAGAACACCCGGGCAGTAATGATTGTTGGCCCCGCAGGCGCCAATCAAATCGTAATCCGACAATCATTTCGAATGTAAAGTATGTATTGTGACCAAAAATGAAGTCCAAATAATTTTTCCCATAGCAGCATGTAAATGAGTATGCAACCAATTTGTAATCAACCAATTAAACGATTTGCAAACAGCATGTTCTCACCCCAAAATATATTAAAACGAGTAAAAACAGGGATCTATAAACTCACCTTGATCAAGGACCACGATCAAATAATCCAAATAAATCACAACCGAATCTGCAACAATCTCGGCCACGACCTATAATTATGTCGCTCTATTATAATACACGTATTAAATACGATCAACGATGCGTACATCGTAACGACGAAAATCATACATATTTTAATATGTATACATACATATATACATGTGATGAGAAATCCACTTGCGCGTCTTTAAACCTTAACCCTTAGTATATTATATGAATATATACTATTTTTCGTCAATCCTGAGCGTAAGCGAATAGTTTACCGTAAGTTACTATTTTTAGACTTTTCCGTTTTTTAGGACCGAACAACAGTTCTTAAAATAATTAATTGAAATAGATATATTAACCGTCCATTAGTTTTGTACCCCTATTCTTAATGTTAAAACTGAAAATCCTCGCGGCAAAGTAAAACTCATTACAACAACTTTCGGTTTCAGCGCGGAAGGCTGAAACGGACCCTCGAAAGTGCTCAAATCGTTTTAATTAATAATTCCTGTCAAGAATTATAGTATTAAAAATACCTTATTTTCTATAAAAGTGTAAATTCCGATGTCACTCCAGTTAACTTCGTTATTGGGAGTTACAGTCCCCGCAGTTTTATGTCTAAACGTCCCATAAAAATATAATTCCATATATTTTGTAAAACCAAAAATTGATCTTTTCAAAATCCTCGATCCCGAATCTCATGTTTCTTTTTTTTTTTTTTTTTATTGTTTTCTGCTCACAATTAACCGTTACAAAACGCGCCAAAGTCCGTTTTTAGTTCAAATCTCGTCTAAACTATATCTAGTATCGCTTATACATTAATATCAATCCCGTTTTAAATATTAATATCATATTTTACTTAGACGTCGCAAGTTTCATTAGATTTTCATCACATATAACCAATTGATAATATATGAAACAATTAATATATTTATGGTGCAAAATAAAACGCACCCTTTTTGTGTCTGATTATCAAACCAAACAAACCCCCGACTGTCCCGGCTGTTTGACAGCCAAACGCACCCTGATCCGTTTTAAATAACCAAATGCACCCTATGTGGGGCTTATGCTACAACCCAACGCACCTTATTTGGTGAAAACACAACCCAAACGCAGCCCCTTGCTGCTGACCCGATTCCAAACGCACCCTTTGGCTGATTTACACAGCCAAACGCACCCTTATGTGGTGTTAATCACAAAGCAAACACCCCTATTGTTAGCGTTACAAGTACCAAACGCACCCCTACCTGTGGTGGTTCACCACCGAAACAACACCTTTTCGGTGCTTATAAAACCAACGCACCTGAATGGTGTTTGTAAAACCCACCGCACCCTCTGTGGTGCTGTCCATTGAACCCAACGCACCCTTTCCGTTTCAATCGAACCCGACGCCCCCACGCTGTGATTGGAGGTTGAGGGTGTGAAGGCGCAGTTAAGCGAGTAGGTTAGGGATCGGATAGATCGAAAGGTGGAGGAGTATTCTTGGTCTTCGCCGAAAAATATTTTCCGACGGTGGGTGGTGGTGGCCGGCGGCGGCAGGTGGCTGGCCGGACATGGGAGGAGGGAGAGAGTTTAATGAGTGTGTGTATATGTATGAGTGGAAATGAAATAAATGTTATAAGTTTAATTTGATATAATATAGTCAATATATAGTATATATAAATTGAAGTACAAGTTTGAAATAGTCCAGTTCGTTTGTAACTTTTAAGTAAAATTTCGATACGTATCGGTTTTAGGGAATCGTTTGAAGGACTTAACGTACGATTCAACTCTCAAACTTAGCGCCATTGTTTTCCGCAATCATTTTTCTGATAAAAATGAGTATTCACTCGACTATTTTTCGTAAACGTTTTATAATATTTATTATTTATTTTGTATATTTCCGATAAACTTGTCCGTAAAATGATTCTTTTACTCGAATATTTGCGTCTTCAACAAACGTCACTGAATAAAATGTTAAATAATTTATTAAATATTCTTATTTAATAAAACGTGATAATTAAATGTATTTAAATTATTTTTGTGCCGGAACACGTTCTTGATTCTAAAAAAATTTCTTGTGAGGGCATTTCAGTCACTTCTGACTGTTTTTCGGTTCTCGGTCCAAAACTAAAAAGTTGTCAGAATGTCGTTTCACATCCAAATTGCTTTAGAGTCCGAGTCGTTGAATACGGTGATTAGATGATCGTTCTTATAAGGTCAAGCAGACCCGAAAAGTCCTAAGGATATACAGTCGGCATTCAAATATTCGAAAATTCTCGTGGGGGGGGGGGGGTGGGGGGATGTTACACAATCGCATAATAGATTCGAATTTACATACAATACTACTTCCTTAGATGGATTAAAACCTGGGAATATTGTTGAACATCAAGCAAGTTGAACCAAAATTCCCAAGAACACTTTCAAACTCTAATTCTACTTGTTGAGAGGATTGTAGATGATTATGTGTATTGGAAATGGATGAATGAGGTATGAGAATGGTGGTTGGTTTCTGGAAATTGATGGTGGAGAGTGGTGGTGGTCAATGGTGGTGATGGTGGTTTGAAGGGGTGTTTGGATCCTTTGGTTTGTCAAGCCAAGATCACCACTTTTTCCCTCTCTAAGTTGTTCGAGAGTTTAGAATGAATTGTGTGAGATATACAAAGATAGGGGCTGTATTATAGGCCTCAGGGCTGCCTAACTTCATGCTAAGAATGATCTAGAATGGATATTTGACATATTAAGAGCATTCATAACCAAAAGAAAAGAATGCCGATATTTTGGGCAAAACCGGTACACTTTCGTCATTTTCAGTTCATGGCCTTTTTCAAAATTGTATATAAGTTAATTATATTCATATGGCCACTTGAATCGCATCAAACGGAGTTTGTATGACCGAGTTATGGCCAAAACAGTGAACATGTGTCGGGAGGCATTCGACTTGAGTTTTTTCTTCGTTTAAGCTTCATTTGTTCGTGTATTCTTCCGTTTTCTTGCATGACACGTACCTAGAACCTACAATAGCAAATATACTTGATTAAGTACCAAAAGTTCTTATAATTAACCAATAAATATACATAAAAGCATTGATAACGCATATAAAAACATTTATAATGTTAGTAGAAATATTACGATATTTAATCTATACATTCTCTTCATGTTTTGGTGATGACAAACATGTAATTTATAACACTATAACGATAAAGTGCTTAAGAACTTGTGATCACAAATCATCAAAGCATTCATAAGACAACCTACTCTCGACGTCTCAAGTCTGCTTCAACAAAGTTTTGCACCCGACGTAAATCCTAAGGTATGAATAAATAAATATTTAATTTATTTTATGATCAAAGAAATTTTTATTTAACCTCACATTTTTATAAAAATATTTAACCTCACATTTTTATAAAAATATCACAAACATTTTTATATCTTTTACAAAAAGATTTTTGGATTTAAAAGAATTTTTTATTCAAATAAATATTTTGAGTTCAAATTTTCTACCCAAAAAACTGCTAAAAAATATTACAGAAAACACATCACCTGAGAAAAAGACAACAAAGGGTCGTCTAGGCCTAGGCGCCTCCTAAATTTTAAGGGGACCACCAGGCCCTATTTAAGGGGGCCGCCCAAACAAAAATTCAGCTCAGCTGGTCTATAAATAATGGATTATTCCCCACTATTTTTTTAACCTTTTGCACACACTTTCTTTTTGTTCTAAATCAGATTATACTCTCTTTTCAATCCTTTGATCATTTAATTTCTTTAATGCCATTTGTATCCAGGTGGATTCAAGCTTATTCCTCGAAGTGCAAGAGAAGAGACTCTCGTTATCATTTAGATTACAAGTAATGTAAGTTTAGTCAGTGCATTCGTAGACATGCCTACATCACAATGTATAAGATCGAGTCCATATATGTTTCAAACTTGTATAATATTAGATCTGGTGATCATGGTGTGTATAGTTGTTATATCATGGTGATCTTAGTAAGTAGTGTTAGATTGGTGTGATCAAGGTAGTATCTAGTTGAAGTGAAGTAAAGTTGTAAACTATAGAAAAGTTGTGAATGGTAGAGAAGTCGTGAAGTTGAAGTGAATTTGTGGAGTGAAGAACAAGTCGTGTGGTGAAGCCAAGTAGTGAATTGTCGTGAAGTGGTGTGTTTAGTTATGATAGATTGGTTCTAGCTAGGATTAGAACTTGACATTTTGCTTAGTGTTGGAAATTGGTGTAACAAGTCGTGTACGGTTTTCTCCACCTAAAGGAGCTTGTTGACTATTGAAGTAACTCTCGATTTGGGTACTCAGGGAGTGGAGTAGGGCGAAGAGGAGCTTCGTGACTGAACCACTATAAATCTTCGTGTCCGGTTTGCATTTCCTTATAACTTCTCCACTTACAATGTATTACCTATTGGCATTACATTTATACTTGCATCATATATATGTGCGTGTGAAGCTTGCTTAAATGTTTGGATGATAATGGCTCCAAGATAATAAGTTAATATTATTATTAAGCAAAGTGAATATAAATGTTTTACACACTTTCCACATGCGTCAAACTGATCGACAATTTGATACGAAACATTTTAAATTTTTAAATGGAAATGTATTCACCCCCTCTACGTATTCCACAATTGGTATCAGGAGCCACGTCGCTCTAATTTTCAAAACAAATGGTTTTAAAAATTAAGTACGATCCATGTATCAAATTACCCATGAAGAGGGATTAAATATGAAAAGTGTTTTGTTGCTTAACTTGTATAAGTTTTGTTGTTAAATACCCTAATTATTCTCTCTCGAGGTAAAAATGATGCTTAAAATAAGTGTTATATGTTCGGTATCAAGTTCAGAAAGTTGTACACCTTTTTGCAAAATCAGTAAACAATTTTGTACAAAAAAATGGCAAATCTGAATATCAAATGGCCGGCCCCTTAAAGTGTATACCGGCCCCCTTAATTCCTGGCTGGACCCTTATATTTAAGGGGACCACCTGTCTGATTCGGCAGATTTTTTGAAACTTTAAAAATTCATATAAAATCAACCGTAAGTCCGTTGAAGTCGTGCCACTCGTCATATTAAAGATAATTGAGTCTACTTTCATATAAAAATACTTTCAAGTATTTATCTCAAACTTAAGTAAGTCAGAAAGGCAAAATACCACTTATTGTCCAAAACGTTGAGTCTCGTTTTAACGTAAAACTTGTATTTTATCTTTTCCTTTTGAGTCGGACATTTCTAGTCGGTATATCTTTGAAAAATGATCATAACTTTTTAAAAATATTAAAATTGTTAGTTTTGGACGGGGAAAGAAACCAAATTTGTTTTCAAACAAAACCAGCTAAGTATACAATGTTGCTATCCTAATAACACAAAATGACGACAGTACTTTATGTGAGTTTTGTTTAATAGAAAATATTACATATCGTTTCATTTGAAATCTACTAATTTGAATATCCAAGCACATGTGCCATGTAAACTATTCTTTGTAGCTAGTTTTTCGAATTATGCCTAACTAGAACTTATGCTAGATTTATTGCATTAAGATAACGAAATTGCTCTTGCATCGTATATAGGCATTGGTCACTTAATTTACACATGTTGCATTAACATCTTGTAAATTTTTGCGGGTATGGGAATATACTTAGGAATAAGAGTTCAATAACTTGTCAAGTATATTATTAAATGTATAAAAACTAGTCACCTAAATATTTACAACGATTAAATCTATTTTCAACAACATGTTTAAATATTTTTTCAACAACATGCTATGTTTGATCTTGGTGTAAACAAATAAAAATTGTATAATACATTAGTAACAAAGAAAAAAAAAAATGTTTATGCTTGCATGGTTCTAACATACACACATAATTATATTTTTTTTTAAAACATATATTATTTTACAAAAGATGTGTGTTGTATAAAAATAGTTAGAAAACTCATTTATATACTCATAAAATGTCAAAAACTATGCATATTATACATAACAACAATATTTTTTTCGCACAAGTAAAACTTACGACAATATTGGATAAGAAATTAACTTATCATTATTCATCAAGATTGTCTAAGTTTTACTTGTGGCGAAAAACAATCTTGGAATACACAATTTAAATGTTTATTTATTTTCTTTTAAATGAGTGTTCGTGAGGGTCAAGAAAGATTTCGAGAATATATCAATTCATTATTTCAACTTTATGATTGATATCTTTATTGAATTTAATTGACAAGTTTTCGTGTATGGACATGAAACTGGATTCTTATTTGTTTAGCTTCAAGACTATATCAATATATAAAGATATTATTTTGGATCTATTTACTCAATTACACTAGATTGATATGAAAATAATTACATCATTTTCTAGATGAAAAGAATATGCATCAGATCATAAATCACACTTGTGTTGATGATGAAGTAGGATTGACGACTTCGATGTTTCGTCCGAAATATACAAGCAATTTGCATTGCAATGCCATTGGTAAATGTGTCATTTCTGAAAAACCAAACACGAGCAAACTAACAATATATGTAAACTTTGCTCATACAACATAAAAGAAAAACTCAAAGCTAAAATTCACTTTTAACTAAATTCTCAAATAAGAATAATATTCTTGTTTATTCACCTAGGATAACATGATGCTTAGGAAACATTATGTTTAAAGATTTTATGGACTTATCATATTAAACGATTGATTAAAGGATAATAAATAATCCTATGTGAGTAGAACGTAGAAAAAAGACTCGGTCACGCCCGTGTATTTTAACTATGTGATATAAGCTCGGTAGTTAATATTTAATATTACTTTTTTTCGGTATTAAGTCGGGTACAAATACCCGGTATATTGTAAGTACTATATAAGCCTCTTCCAACTTTGGAAGAGGCAAGCTAGTCATTATTTCCATTCATAGAAAACACTTTCTCTCTCTAAGATATTCTCTCTCAAGTGTTTCTCTCTCTCTAGAAACTAGCCAGATCCAAAAATCGACCCTGTGCTATGATATAGGATATACCACAATTGGTATCAGAGCTAATGGGATGATTAGATCGTGGTATGGTGCATTTCTTGCTTGATTTAGATCGAAAAGTTACCTTGAAGCACTAGCTCATTTTTTTGAAGAACTCCGAATTTGTTGTTTGTATTGATAAAGTTTAGGTGTTTCTAGTACTATTATCCTTATGGTATTGTGTTGTGCAAAAGAAATCAACAAAACGTTCAGAAGGGTGATTTATAGGTGATTTTTGTGTGAAAAAGTCGTTGTTCCTTCGTGGAGAGTTCAGAAAATTTCTTCACGGCGGTTTGCTGTAAAATATAATTTATTAAGAAGGTTACCAACCCACTGACACACGGCGGGTTGCTTAGGTGGCGAGTAGCTCAAGCGGCGAGTTGTTACTAAGCAGCGTTTGCTTACCAGCTGTTTGAACAGGTGCGAGTTGCACAATAGGCGAGTTGTTACAAAGCATGCGGTTTGCTTACCAGCGTTTGACAGGTTATGCAGCGGTTGAAAATTTTTAATAGCAAAAAACTAAGGAAACTCTGCGGTGAAAACTCAACGGCGGTTTGAATTAAACATATTCCTCCGGCGGGTTGCTTGCACGAGTTGTGTTTCGCGAGTTGCCCTAAGATTTCACCAGCGAGTTGCCTTAATTCCTCGCGGCGGGTTGCTTGGCAGCGAGTTTGTCGGCGAGTTTGCCTTAAAATGTCCACCGGCAGTTTCTATTTATTTGCAGCGGTTTGTACCTTTGGCGGCGAGTTGACAGCCTGCTGTCTTAGAAATTTTAAATAGTTCCAAACTCGGAACTAATATCACTAAAACAAAATACAAAGTACCCGTTAACCTCACCACATTTAACGTACACTCACAAATCAATGAATCGATCAAAAACATATCATATCATAATAATACAAGATGTCTAGTAGGCAAGAAGGACATCCAGTGTGCCGTGGTTTCTGATACACTGCCACGCACTAGCTTATAGAACAGACTTGAATCTGGGCAACAACGAATACGTCTAGTACTGTCTAGGAAAGGATAATGGAGAGAATTTTATGAAGTCCATCAAGAAGGACCATTTCAGATGGAACGGTCTCAGATGTTATTGCTGGAGAACTGAGGTGAAGTTCAAACAAGGTCCAGTACCTTTGTGTTGTGCTAGAGTCCTTAACGACCTTTCAGCTGAAGAAAAGGAAAGGTATAAAGCTGACATTTGTGCAACCAATATCCTACTTCAGGGTATACCAAAGGACATCTACTCACTCATCAATCACTATACTGACGCCAAAGACATTTGGGAAAACGTGAAGATGATTCTGAAAGGTTCTGAGTTAACAAAGGATGACAGGGAATCTCAGTTATACGATGAATTTTGAACACTTCCGTCAATCAAAGGAGAAAACATTCAAGGGATACTACGTTAGTATACGAAGCACATTGATGACATGAGAAAACATCAGATGACATGTCCAGGATGCAGCTTACTCAAAGTTTTGTAAACATCATGTCCCTGAGTGGAGTAGATTCATAACTGAAAGTCAAACTTAACAGAGGTTTGAAAATAGTCAAAAACTGTGATCAGCTGTATGCCTACTTAAAGCAACATGATTGCATGATAATGAGACAGAATTGATGATGGAAAGGTCGGTCACCAAATAATGACCCATTAGCACTATGTCGGGACTCCTCCTTCAGCATTATCCAAAACAATCATCAAATCTCCTCAACCCACAAAAGAAACCATCTCCTGCTGACAACATTCAACTGCTCAGGAAGTTCTCACAGAAAACTTGATTGAAAGTTTATCCAACACACGTGCCCTCCTCACTCTAATCGACAGATCACATTCTTCCTCAAACTACAATCAACTTAGAGCTTCGTCTAATGCAAGGATCAAAGCTAATGGTTCAAGACTGGAAAGTGGTGGTTCAAGATGTCCGTGGAAGATACAATGCTACTAATCAATGAGACCATTTGAGAGAAAACAATACAAGAGGAAATGGTGTGAGCGGGAAATGTAGGAGCTCAGAACAGGAGTAGGCATGATTAATCCGTGGTCAGCGAAACCCATCAAGTGCTCGAACTATAACGGACTAGGGCAATAGCACGGAATGTTCCAAGACCAAAGCGACGTTCAAGACTCAGACTACTTCAAGGACAAGATCTACTAATGCAGGCCCAGGAGAGTGAGCATTACTGGATGAAGAACAATCGTTGTTTCTTGCAGAGGGAACAGGTTACCACAGTGATGATGATGTGGATGATTCAACCGAAGAATGATTTGGCACCATGTGGACCATTATTTTTGAAGTGATGATTGTGATGCTTCGAACTCTGATGTTGATGAGGGTCCCACTTCACAGACCATTTCATGCAAACCTCACATCTGAAGATCCCAATCTTCAATGAAGTCGGCATCATATGACTCAATAATCCATTAGAGGTACAAGAATCATGATGCTTTGTATATCAAATGGATGAGTATCATGAAGTACACGAGATGCAAACGATGTACAACACAACCTACAGATGTGTGACTCTATGCTGACTATATGAGTGATAGTAATATTATTCCGTATGATCAGTATGATGAGAAGGAACAACGAAGAATCAAGTTGTAGCAATGTTACTACATCCTCTGTACGAATGATGCAACTAATGTCTATTCTGATGAAATGCATGGGCATGGTGTAACAAAGGTAGATAACGAATAAGCCCCAGACATTTAATGAATGCCTCAGTGACCTCTGAACTTGCGAGATATAAGGAACGTCGGGGAATATTGAAAAACGGCAAAGATTGAAAATTAACTGATAGAGAACGAAAAATTGCTGAACAAATGAGAAATAATCATCTCGGACCAAGACATAAAGGAAACTTCTTAAATCTGAACTTCATTCAGCACAAATACTCCTAGTTTCTACAGTTGACCATTATAAGGATCAAAGACAAAAGAAGTACAACTTTGAAAAAGGAGTTTAAACTAAAAGAAGACAAATTTCCTGAAAGTTTTTGGACCTAAAGAAGTTAAAAGATAAGATTTGAAGAATAGATTATACAAACAGGATTAGTCTGTTTCAAACGTTCACATGTTGGTGTAAACTCAAAATCATTGTTTGTAAGATGAAAACACAATTACAATAGGCTACAAAAATCCCGTATGTCTCGCTCGTGCAAAGCAAGCTCAGCCTGCTCTGTATAATGGTCATGTACTGGTCACTACCAATCATACACCCCCTGTCATACATGACTCAGAGGATACGCGTGAGTTAGCTGAGATAACTAGGAATAGAATGCTGTTGAAAATGCAAAGCCCTCTATGTGTGGAAAATAAAGTTAGGATTTCCCCCCCCCTGATTACTCGAAAGAGAACTTTCTTGCAACCTTTGCTCCCCAAAGAAATCGAGGTGACGGGGGGGGGGGGGGGCGCGGGGGGGGGGGGGGGGGAGAGGGAGCCGGAGGTGAGGTGGGGTGGTGTTGGGTCGCGGCATAGATGGGGGGGGAGGCGGGGGAGGGGGGGTCTCTAACAAAAAAAAAGGCTAACCTTAGCTCAAAACCCAATTTCACATTGAACAGTGTATCCACCCAATACTCCTGTCAAGCTGGGAAGGTGGGTCGCCGGGGGGGGGGAGAATTCTTCCAACTAAAAGTCAAGTGAAGATTAATCTTTATGTACTCACACAACTTTTTACTGAATTTGACAAAACTTGCAAAACTAGAATCACCCCATCAGGTCTTACAGAGGGGGAAAGAGGTTTGTTTACAAACGAAAAGATGTTATCCTCACCTGAAGTTATACCATTTTTCAAAACTCTTAAAGACACTTTGTTTGTGTAGATACAAACATCCCTGCTTTAAAAGAAGTTAGAAAAAATGGAAGAAATTTTTGATCAAATGAATAACGAAGTGTACAAGAATACTAAGACAAGCAAATGTGGTTGAAATGTTGAAAAGAAAAACAGTCTCATTGAAAATGATAATCTTATGTGTAAATTGTTAGTCGATCGCAACTTGCTGTATGAGTGTGGACAAATCATGTTGACTAGATCTTTGAAGCTGACATTTTTAAAGTTCAAGATAGTCAAAACTGTAGTTTCAAAACTTGGAATGGGAATGCCTAAATTTTGCAATTACAGAAACAACCACAACACTCGCCTATATGCTCCAGACCCAAACACCGATCCGCTCACCCGATGTCTATCACCTGCAAAACCCAGACGTCGCTACTACCCAACCCCGTCCACACTCCCCCACTCAAACCCAATTATCCCCTTCCTACTCCTATCCAACTTTAACCAATCCCTCACATACTACTCAATCTATAATCCATTCCCGCCTACTAGTCCGCTCTAAAACCATTCATTTACTCATAGCCCATTGTTCATTGTTCACGAGACAAATCCCCCCCAGTTCAATGCTTCACTCTACTCCCAACCCCCTTCAAACCCCCCCCCAACTCCCTTTCCAATACAAGTCTTCACCCAACCTCAGCGCTCCGTTCTATCACTTCTCCCCCGATCCCGCTCCCACACTCCCAAATGCCATCTCAATCGTTCGTACACCCCGGCATCCCTATCGCCTCGCCATCGCCCTAGTAAACCCCCTCACTATCCACATACCTCCCCCAAATGAACCAAGCACCAGTCCTAGACAGCCATAGACGTACCCCGTTCCCTCCCCCCTCCACCACCCCAACCTCCCCCACTTTATCTATCACCAAACCCCCTACACACCTCCCAACAACGGCTTCTATATGACACCCCTTAACTTTCTCAATTACCTTGTCTTCACTCTACGATACCCCCCCATGTCACCAACCCAACCCACGAGTCAATCACCACCCCACCGAACAAACACCTTCCAAGAGACTGCCATTAGATCAACCCCCATACTCCCCCCTATAACCCATGCCCCTCGCACCCCCGTCACGTTCCATCACCCCCATAACTCCCTTCCCCCTCCCTGAATCCTAAACTATCACACCCGCTTCCCAACAACACTCACCCCCCCTCCCCACCGAGTATCCCCAGCGATTAACACCCTCACACAAAAACATTTGCTTCCCTCAACATGAGTAAAACGATCCACTGAAGCAATGCGTATCAAAGCCTATAATGCAATACCACGAAAAAATAGGAACCATCCTGCTACTACTTCCGTACGTCCCGACACGCCTACGTGCCCAAACTCGACATATTTGGCCCAAACAGCATCCGGTAGATATCAAGCACAAGCTCAACGCGATGTTTATAAATAAACACGAAAAACATTCAACAGAGTTTCAAAGACTTTACACCACCAAGAGAAACTCAGTCAATGTCGAATGTACTGTATTTGTATAAAATATCATGAAGTCAGAGTCACGGAAACCCCACCGTTGAGAATATGACCTTGAATAAAGGAGAAACAAATCTTAAAACCAAAAAGCAAACTATCTGATAATAGTTTGAAAACAAGACCAAGCATAACCTGGAAACCAAAAGACAAACATCGGATAACAGTATTGTAACAAGACCCAGTGGGTTTGGAAGAGCTACTGGAAAACTAAATTGCAGATAATTGGAAATCAATAGAGACCGACCCGTCAAGCAACGACACCTATCTAAAACATTAATGTATGGTCTCGGACCTCTCCACACCCCCGAATCGAGACCTCAACCTGGTCGGTGCTATCTTCCCCTCTGGCGGTACGCACCCCGCCCCACCCTCTCTAAAACCAACTCATTTTCGATAACAATACCCTACTGACACACAATCACCCCTCCACAGCATCCTCAGTCGAAAAACGACCCTGCTTCCCCCCTCACGGCGCCCTACTCAAACCAACCCTACATTGTAACTAGACCCCACAAACACTGTGTTATCCCTAAATTGACTTAATAATAGAATGTAAGTCCAGACTCCACTCAGAAAGGGTGGTGGGACAATGTGAAACGGCACGCCACAATAACCTTCACTCTTAAATATTGTTCCCAAAAATTAAAACCCTACAAAAGAAACTATACTACAATTACGATCAAAAGATCCAACCCTCCGCCAATCCCAGCCAAATCGTGTTGGTTTCCTTATTTAATTGATATAACTTCCACCAATCCGGCTACCATTGCCCCTCACCAAACACCCCCCCCCGCAACCCATCCCAATACTATCTGAAACAGCCGTAAAAATTAAACCCCCTTTATTTGTTTTGGCTATAACTTCCCTCTGATATCCGAGAAGCTCAACCACACAACTCCACCAATTCCCACGTCACCCTCGTCCTTCAAACCTCACTATCAGCTCCACCCCCCCTTCAACCAAAAGTGTAAACCCCTCCACTCCATTTAAACAAATACCACTGATATGTCATAAAATCTTGTCTTTTCTACCAACAATCAACACCAATTGACCTTAACCAATCTGTCTGACTCCATCCTTCACCACCAAAAACGAAATACAATACAACAGCTTTCATGAATCACCTCTAATCTATTGAACCATTCCACATTAAACCGTCATAACACATACTACTTTCAGTTTATTTGGTCTCCCTCATCCAAACTAACATATAATCCACCAGCCTATTGTTATTATTATACAATTAATCCTAAGGATCCGTACAGCCATAATGGATAAAACATGATTGAAGTCACAGCGCTCCTAACCATTAAGAACACAACCCTACCCTCGCAAGCAATATAAAGAAGAAAGAAAAGAAGAAAAAAATAAATTAATACCACTACCCTGAGCTTTTATCTTCTTTTCGTCCGAATAACACATGGTTACAAACTCAGATTCTCCCAAGAAAAATTCCCCTGTTATATACCCCCACCCATTTCCTCGATCTACCCCTCAACCATTGCTCTACGCCAACTAGACAACGCATTCTCCCTCCATCCTAATCCTTAGTCCAACAGGTACTCTCCTATTAAACCCACCCGCCACACAATCCACACCCCACAACAGGTCCACTCCATATCTTCGGTTCCTGACCGAATTTCTACACTCAACCAATAAATGAATGCTGAATATAGTTTTAAATTAGCACACCAATTGTTCTTAAGGGATGAGGGATGGGTTAAACGTCGAATGGCATACATGCCAGTGAGCAAGAACCTATTTTGTATTGACATAGTCAACTAGTGAAACAATGCTCTATTGCAATCGCAATTGAGACTTTTTAGACCTCAATTCTCATTCAACATGGTAATGACTTTCACTTGTAGAGCACGCGTGATCAAAATTGAGTCATACAATCTCGCTGTAATGTTTTTTTGACCTTTCTAGTTCTACTACTATCGCAATCATTTTGTTCTATAAGAGCAGTGAATCTAACAGCATATAAGGCTCTCAGACTTCCAGTCATACACACTAGCGACTAGACTTTCAAGTAACGAATCACGTTATCCTTTTTCATTAAGTCTATTTTCGAGATTCTTGATTTTAAAGAATGAGTATAAAATCAGGAGCTACTCCTGTGAATACATTGTGAATTTTTATAATCAAACTTTCTTGAAGATGTTGATACTTAATTGCAAATTTAGCATTCCCTTCAAGTTTTTGAAATAAGTGTTGACTCATCAAGAACTTTAAACATGTCAGACTTCAAGATCTAGACAACATGATTTTTTTCCACATCATACCAGCAGTTGAGTCGACAAACAATTTACAATCAGAATTCTCAATTTCAATGAGAATGTTTTTCTTTCAATTTACACCTACTTTGCTTGTCTATAGTATCTTGTCCACTTCGTTATTCATGTTGATCAAAAATTTCTTCCTTTTTTTTAACTTCTTTAAAAGGATGTTTGAACCTCCAACAACAGTGTTCTTTAAAGAGTTGAAAAATGGAATAACTTCAGTGAGGTAACATCTTTTCGTTTGCTAAAAAAACCTCTTTCCCCCTCTGTAAGACCTGATGGGGTGATTCTAGTTTTGCAAGATTTGTCAAATTCAGTAAAAAGTTGTGTGAGTACATAAAGATTAATCTTCACTGACTTTAGTTGGAAGAATTCCTGGGGACAAAGCTTGACAGGAGTATTGGGTGGATACACTGTCAAGCTGAAATTGGTTTTGAGCTAAGGTCTCAGACCTTTTTTTTGTTGTTGTCACTATGGACCAAAAAATATCTGTTCTGGGGTCAGATTTTCTTATTGGGATCAAAGGTTGCAAAGAAAGTTCCTCTTTCGAGTAATCAGGGTGGGGGGGAAATCCAGCCTAACTTATTTTCCACACATAAAGGGCTTGCATTTTCAACAGCATTTCTATTCCTATTATCTCAGCTACTCCCGTATCCTCTGAGTCATGTATGACAGTGGGTGTATGATTGGTAGTGACAAGTACATGACCATTATACAGAGCAGACTGAGCTTGCTTTGCACGAGCGAGACATACGGGATTTTTGTAGCCTATTGCTACCTTGTGCATTTCCATCAAAAAATGATTTTTGGTAACACAACATGTTGACGGTTTGAACAGACTCTCCTGTTTGGTATCATCTATCTTCAATCTGATCTTTAAACTTCTTTAAGTCCAAAAACTACTTCAAGGAATTTTGTCTTCCTTTAGTTTAAAATCCTTTTCAAAAAGTGTTTACTTCTTTATGACTTTGACATTATAATTGTCAACTGAGAACTAAAGGAGTATTTGGCTGAATAAGTTCAATTTTTTAAAAAAGAAGTTTTCCTTTATTGTTTTGGTCCCGAGATGATTATTCTCATTTGTTCATACAATTTTTTCGTTCTCCATCAGTTTAATTCAATACTTGCCCTTTTTTCATAGTTCCCCGACTCAGTCCTTATATCTCGCAAGTTCAGAGGTCACTGAGTCATTCATTACCATGTCTGGCTTATTCGTTAATCTACTTTGTACACCATGCCCATGCATTTCATCAAGAATAGACATTAGTGCATCATTTCGTACAGAAGATGTAGTACATTGTACACAATTCTTTCTGTTGTCTTCCACATCTGATCATACGTAATAATATTACTAACACACCAAATAGTCAGCATCATAGTCTACAACGTAGTTTGTTGTTTGTAAGTGGGGGGGGCATTACGTTTTTTGAATCTCGTGTACTTCATGATACTCATCCATAATGATTCTACAAAAGCAACATGATCTTGTACCTCTAATAGATTTATTCGAGTCATAATGATGGCCCGACTTCATTAATTGGATCTTCAGATGTGAGGTTTGCCACGAACATGGTCCTGTGAAGTGGGACCCCTCAATCAACATCAGTAGTCCGAATTGCATCACATTCATCCACTTCAAAATATGGTCCAATTGAGTGCAAATCATTCTCGGTGAATCATCCACATCATCATCAATGTTTTGGTAACACTTGTTCCCCTGCAAGAAACAACGAATGTTCATCATCCAGTACTGCTCGCACTCTCCTGGCATGCATTAGTAGCTCTTGGTCCTGAAGAAGTCTGAGTCTTGAAGTCTCTTTGGTGTTCTTGGACATCACTAATGTGCTAGTGCCCTATACCGTTAAAGTTGTAGCACTGATGGTTTCGCTTGACCAGATTAATCATGCCTCCTCTGATTCTGAGCTCCTAACCAATTTCCCGCTACAAACAACCATTTCCTCTTGTATTTTTTCTTCTCAAATGGTCCTTCCTTGTTAGTCGCAATGTATCTTCCAACCACGGACTCTTAGACACCACTTTCCCTTCTTGAACCATAGCCTTTGTTTCCTTGCATTAGACGAAGCTCTAAGTTGATTGTAGTTTGATGAATATGAGATTGTACGAATTGAGTGAGGAGGGCAATTGTGTTGGATAACTTTCAATCAAGTTTTTCTGTTGAGGACCTTCCTGAGTCAGTTGAAAGTTGTCAGCAGGAGATGGTTCTTTTGTGGGTTTTATGGAGATATGATGATGATTGTTTTGGATACTGCTGAACTGAGTCGATCCGACACTTGTGCCTAAATGGATCATTATTTGGTTGAACCGAGAACTTCAACATAAGTTCTGTCTCATTAACCATGCACCTCATTTTGATAAATGTATGGCATACAGCTGAACACACAGTTTTGACTATTTCAATACCTCTGTTAAGTTTGACTTCAGTTATGAATCCAACATCCCCATCAGGCAACATGTTGTTATACAAACTTAGAGTTAAGCTGCATCCCTGGACATTGTCCTTCTTGATGTTTCCTCATGTCATTAATGAGCTCGAAACCTAACGTAGTATCCTTGAATGTTTTCTCCTTTGATTTGACGGAAGTGTTCAAATTCATCGTATAACTGAGATTCCCTGTCATCCTTTTTAACTCAGAACCTTCCAGAATCATCTTCACGTTTTCCCAAATGTCTTTGGCGTCAGTATTATGATTGTGAGGAGTAGATGTCCTTTTGGAATACCTGAATTGTTAGGATATTGGATGCACAAATGTCAGCTTTATAAACTTTCTTTTACTTCAGCTTGAGAATGGTTCCGTTAAGGACTCTAGCAACGTACTGACCTTGTATGAACTGCACCCTCAGGTTACTCCAGCAATAACATCTGAGACCAAGTTTTCCCATCTGAAAGAGGTCCTTCTTGATGGACTTAATAATATTCTCTCCATTATCCTTCCTAGACAGTACAGACGTATACGTTGTTGCCAATATTCAAAAGTCTGATCTATCAAGCAGTGTGGGCTGTTTATCAAAACCGGCAACACTGATGTCTTCTTAGCATACTAAGAACAACTTGTATTATTATGATTATGATATGTTTTGATCGATCCCGATATTAGTCTGAGTTGTACGTTAAAAGTTAGGTGAGGTTAAACGATTTTGTATTTTGTTTTAGTGATAATAGTTCCCGAGTTTTGAACTATTATTTCAAAATTTCTAAGACAGAAGCTCAACTCCCCGCCAAATGCTACACAAACCCGCTATGCAAAGAAATAAGAAACTCGCCGGAATTTTAAGGCAACTCGCCAACACAACTCTGCTGCCAAGCAACCCAGCCGCGAGGAATTAAGGCAACTCTCTGGTGAAATCTTAGGGCAACTCCCAACACAACTCCGCTTGCCGAAGCACCCGCCGCGAGAGAATATGTTTTAATCAAACCGCCCCCCCGGTTTTATGCGTTTTTTCAACCCGCCAAGTTTTCCTAAGATATTTGCTAATAAAATATTCAACACCGCTGAAAACCTTTCAAACCGCTGGTGACGCAGAACCGCTTCTTATACAACTCGCCTTTTGAGCAACTCGCCACCTGTTCAAACCGCTGGTAACAAACCGCTTCCTATAGTAACACTCGCCGCTTGATGCACCGCCACCTAAGCAACCTCCCGTGTTTCAGAGGGTTGGTAACCTACTTAATAAAATAAATATTTTCATGCAAACGCTCGTGAAAATTTCTGGCAACTCTCCACGAAGAACAACGACGTTTTTCACACAAAATCACCTATAAATCACCCTTCTGAACGATTTTGCTTGATTTCTTTTGCACAACACAATACCATAAGGTAATAGCTACTAGAAACACCCAAACTTTATCAATACAAACAACAAAATTCGGAGATCTTAAAAAAATGAGCTAGTGCCTTCAAAGGTACACATTTTCGATCTAAATCAATCAAGAAATGCGCACATACACACGATCTAATCATCCATTAGCTCTATACCAATTGTGTATATCCTAAATCATAGCACAGGTCTATTTTGGATCAGGCTAGTTTTCTAAGAGAGAAACCCTTGAGAGAGAATATCTTATAGAGAGAAAGTGTTTTCATGAAATGAAATAATGACTAAGCTTGCCTCTTCAAAGTTAGGAAGAGGCTATATATTAGTACTTACAATATACCGGTATTTGTACCCGACTAAAACCCTGAAAAACGTACTAATAACCTATTAAACTACGAGCTATAATAAATAGTAAAATAACACGGTTACCGAGGTCTTTTTCTAATATCTAACACATAGGATATAAAATTATCCTTTATTCAAATCGTTTAATATTATAAAAAGATCCATAAAACTTTAAACATAATGTTTCCAAAGCATCATGTTATCCTAGTGAATAAAACAAGAATATTGATTCTTATTTGAGAATTTAGTTAAAAGTGGAAATTTAGCTTTGAGTTTTTCTTATATGTAGGTATGGAGCGAAATGTTTACATATATTGATAGTTTGCTCGTGTTTTGTTTTTCAGAAATGACACCTTTACCAATGCATTGCAAATGTAAGATTGTGCGTGTATATTTCGGACGAAACAATCGAAGTGTCAATCCTACTTCAGCATCAACACAAGTGTGATTTTATATCTGATTGCATATTCTTTTCATCTAGAAATGATGTAATTATTTTCATATCAATCTAGTGTAAAGAGTTAAATAATCCAAAATAATATCTTTAAATATTTGATAATACGTCTTTGAAAGCTAAACAAATAAGTATCCAATTTGCAATAGTCCAACACGAAAACATGTCATTAGATTCAATAAAGATATCAATCATAATTTGAATAATGAATTGATATATTCTCGAATTATCTTGACCTCTCACGAACACTCATTTAAAAGAAAATAAATAAACATTTAAATTGTGTATTCCAAGATTGTTTTTCGCACGAGTAAAACTTACGACAATCTTGATGAATAATGATAAGTTAATTTCTCATTCCAAGATTGTCGTAAGTTTTACTTGTGCGAAAAACTATTTGTTGTTATGTATAAAAGCTTAAAGTTATTTGACATTTTATGAGTATATAAATGAGTTTTCTAACTATTTTTTATAACAAAAACACACACATCTTTTGTAAAATAATATATGTTTTAAAAAAAATATAATTATGTGTGTATGTTAGAACCATGCAAGCACAAACATTTTTTTTTTCTTAGTTACTAATGTATTAATACAATTTTCTTTTGTTTAACCAACCCAAGGTCAAACAAAGCAAGTTGTTGAAAATATTTAAACATGTTGTTGAAAATAGATTAAATCGTTGGAAATATTTAGGTGACAAGTTTTAATACATTTAATAATATACTTGACAAGTTATTGAACTCTTATTCCTAAGTATAAATCCCATACCCGCAAAAATTTACAAGATGTTAATGCAACATGTGTAAATTAAGTGACCAATGCCTATATACGATGCAAGAGCAATTTCGTTATCTTAATGCAATAAATCTAGCATAAGTTCTAGTTAGGCATAATTCGAAAAACTAGCTACAAAGAATAGTTTACATGGCACATGTGCTTGGATATTCAATTAGCTAGATTTCAAATAGGAACGATCATTTAATATTTTCTATTAACAAAACACATAAAGTACCTGTCGTCATTTTGTGTATTAGATACAACAATGTATACTTAGCTCGGTTTTGTTTGAAAACAATAGTTTCTTCCCCAGTCAAAAACTAACCAATTAAATCTTTTTTAACAAAGCTTAAATTGCATCATTTTTCAAAGATATACCGGACTAGAAAGTGCCGACTCAAAAGGAAAAGATAAAAAACAAGTTTTACGTAAAACGAGACTCAACGATTGGAACAATTAAGTGTATTTTGCCTTTCTGACTTACTTAAGTTTGAGATAAATACTTGAAAGTATTTTTATATGAAAGTAGACTCATTATCTTTAATATGACGTAGTGCACGACTTCACGACTTACGTTGAAATTATAAATGAATTTTTAAAGTTTCAAAAAATTGCCGAAACAGACAGGTGTCCCATAATATAAGGGTCCAGCCAGGAATATAAGGGGTCCGGCTATACAACTTTAAGGGCACGGCCATTTGATATTCAGATTGGCCATTTTTGTACAAAAATTGTTTTTACCTGATTTGCAAAAAGGTGTACACTTTCTGAACTTGATACCGAACATATAACACTTATTTTTAAGTCATCAATTTTAACCCTCTGCGAGTATAATTAGTGTATTTAACAACAAAAACTAATGCAGGTTAAGGCAACAAAAAAACACTATTTTCATATTAATCCATCTCATGGGTAATTTGATACATTGGCTTGTACTTAATATTTTAAAGACCATTGTTTTGAAAATTAGAGCTACGTGGCTCTGATACCAATTTGTGAGGTAAATCGTAGGAGTGGGTGAATACATTTCCCTTTAAAAATTAAAATGTATACGTACAAATTGTCCGATCAAGTTAGACGCAATGTGAAAAGTGTGTATACAACCATTATAGATCACATATCTTAATCAAAAAATTAACCTAATATCATTGGAACAATTATCATCCAAACAATATAGAGTCACGGCATTCACTACGCACAAAGATATGATGCAAGAATAAATGTAAAGCAATAGCGAAATAACAATGTTAAGAGAAAGTTAAAAGGAAATGCAAACCGTACTGCGTGAATTATAGTCGGTTTCGATCCACGAAGCACCTCTTCGCCCTACCTCCTATCCTGAGTACCCAACCCGAGAGTTACTTCACTAGTCAACAAACACGCTCCTTTAGGTGTAAAAAAAATAGAAGAAAAACCGTGTACACAGACTTAGCAACACAATTTCCAACACTAAGCGAAATGTCCGCATCTAATCACTAAGCTAGAACCAATCTATCACAACACAACACACCACTTCACGACAATTCACAACTTGGCTTCACCACACGAAGGGACCGAACTTGTTCTTCACTCCACAAAATTTCAACTTCAACTCACGTGACTTCTCTACCAATCCAACTTTTTCTATAGTTTTTACAACTTTACTTCACTTCAACTAATACTACCTTGACACAACAATCTAACACGACTTACTAAGATCACCAGTGATATAAACAACTATACACACCATGATCACCACGATCTAACTATTATACAAGTTTGAAATATATGGACTCGATCTATACATTGTGAATGTAAGGCATGTCACGAATGCACTAACTAAACTTCATAACTTCGTATCTAAATGATAACGAGAGTTCTTCTCTTGCACTTCGAGGAATAAGCTTGAATCACCTGGAAACAAATGCTTAAGATTAAATGATCAAAAGTATTGAAAATAGAGTATAAACTGATTTAGGAACAAAAGAAAGTTGTGTGCAAAAGGTTAAAAAAATAGTGGGAAATAATCCAATATTTATAGACCATCTGAGCGTGAATTTTTTGTTTGGAGCGGCCCATTAAAATAGGGCCTGGTCCTAATACTTAAGGGGGGCGCCTAGCCAAGACGCTCCCATTTTGTTCTTTTCCTGGATGAGTGTGTATTCTGAAAATTTTTAGCCGTTTTTTTTATAGTAGAAAAATTTTAATCAAAATATTTATTTGAATAAAATATTTCATTTAAATCTAAAAATGATTTTAGTAAAAGTTATAGAAAATGTTTGTGATATTTTTATAAAAATGTGAGGTTAAATATTTTTATAAAAATGTGAGGTTAAATAAAAATTTCTTTGATCATAAAATAAATTAAATATTTATTTATTCATACCTTAAGTGATTTTACGTCGTTTGTCAAACTTTGTTTTTAAGCAGACTTAGACGTTCGAGAGATGTTGTCTTATGAATGCATTGGATGATTTGTGTATCAAATTAACTTTAAGCACTTTACTTATGTGTTATAAAATTACATGTTTGTCATCACCAAAACATGAAGAGGAATGTAAGAAGAATAAATATCGTAATATTTCTACTAACGTTATAAATGTTTTTATAATTGCTTTTATTCAATGCTTTTATGTATATTGTATTGGTTAATATGAGAACTTTTGGTACCTGTAATCAAGTATATTTGCTATTGTAGTTTCTAGGTACGTGTCATGCAAGAAAAACGGAAGATACACGAACAAATGAAGCTTAACGAATAAAAAACTCAGTCGATGCCTCCCTACCACAATGTTCACTGTTTTGGCCATAACTCGTCATAACAAACTCCGTTTGATGCGATTCAAGTGGCCATATGAATATAATTAACTTATATACAATTTTGAAAAAGGCCATGAACTGAAAATGACGAAAGTGTACCGGTTTTGCCCAAAATACGGCATACTTTTCTTCTTGGTATGAATGCTCTTAAATGATCAACTATCCATTCTAGATCATTCTTAGCATAAGGTTTTAGCCTCCATGAAGCCTATAATACAAGCCCCTATCTTTGTATATCTCACGAAAGATCAAGTCCCTTCTAAACATGATCTCGAACAACTTAGAGAGGGAAAAAGTGGTGATCTTAGCTTGACAAACCAAGGATCTAAACACCCCTTCAAACCACCATCACCACCATCGACCACCACCACTCTCCACCATCAATTTCCAGAAACCAACCACCATTCTCATACCTCATTCATCCATTTCTAATACACATAATCATCTACAATCCTCTCAACAAGTGGAATTAGAGTTTGAAAGTGTTCTTGGGGAATTTTGGTTGAACTTGCTTGATGTCCATCAATATTCTTAGGTTTTAATCCATCTAAGGAAGTAGTATTGAAATGTAATTCGAATCTATAAGCGATTGTGTAACATCCGAGAATTTTCGAATATTTTGAATGACGATTATATCCTTAGACTTTTCGGGTCTGGCTTGACTTATAAGAACGATCATCTAAATCACGTATTCACGACTCGGACTCTAAAGCAATTTGATGTGAAACGACATTCCTGACAACCTATTATAGTTTGACCGAGAACCCCCAAAACAGTCCAGAAGGTGACTGAAATGCCCTCACAAGATTTTAGAATCAAGAACGAGTACCGGCACAAAAATAATTAAATTACATTTAATTATCACGTTTTATTAAATAAGAATATTTAATAAATTATTTAACATTTTATTCAGTGACGTTTGTTGAAGACGCAAATATTCGAGTAAAAGAATCATTTTACGGACAAGTTATCGGAAATATGCAAAATAAATAATAAACGTTTTAAATAAATTTTATAAAACGTTTACAAAAAGTAGTTGAGTGAATACTCATTTTTATCAGAAAAATGATTTGGAAAACAATGGCGCAAGTTTCGAGAGTTGAATCGTCCGTTAAGTCCTTCAAACGAGTCCCGAACCGATACGTATCGAAATTTTACTAAAAAGTTACAAAACGAACCCTGGACTATTTCAACTTGTCACTTTCCAATTTATATATATATATATATATATATATATATATATAAACTTATAACATTTATTTCATTTCCACTCATACATATACACACACGTCATTAAAACGCTCTTCTCCCTCCTCGCCATGTCGGCCCAGCCAACTGCCAGCCAGCCGGGCCAACCACCACCCCACCGTCGGAAAATATTTTTCGGCGAAGACCAAGAATACTCCTCACCTTTCGATCTATCCGATCCCCTAACCTACTCGCTACCATGCGCCATCACCACCCTCACCTCCACCATCACAGCCGTGGGGGCGTCGCGGGTTTCGATTGAAACGAAAGGGTGCGTTGGGTTTAATGGCAGCACCACGAGGGTGCGGTTGGTTTTACAAACCACCAGTCAGGGTGCGTTCGGTTTTATAAGCAACCCGAAAAGGGTGTTGTTTCGGTGGTGAACCACCACAGGTAGGGTGCGTTTGGTATTGTCACAGCAACATAGGGGTGTTTGCTTTGTGATTAACACCACATAAGGGTGCGTTTGGCTGTGTAAATCAGCCAAAGGGTGCGTTTGAATCAGGGTACAGCAGCAGGGGCGCTTTTGGGTTATGATTTTCACCAAATAAGGTACGCTGGGTTGTAGCATAAAGTCCCCCCATAGGTGCATTTTGGTTTATTTAACAACGATCAGGTGCGTTTGCTGTCCAAACAACCGGGACAGTCGGGGATTGTTTTTTATGATAGATCAACACAAAAAGGGTGCATTTTTATTTTGGCACCTAAATTATATAATTGTTTTCAGTATATTATCAATTGTTATATGCTGATGAAAATCTAATGAAAACTGCAACGTCTAAGTAAAATATGAATATTAAATTTAAAACGGGATTGATATTAATAGTATAACGATACTTAGAAAAGAGTATAGACGAGATTTGAACTAAAAACGGACTTTGGCGCGTTTTTATAACGGATAATTGTGAGCAGAAAACGAAACATGAGATTCGGGATTCGAGATTTTGAAAAGATCAATTTTTGGTTTACAAAATATAATGAATTATATTTTTATGGACGTTTAGACATAAAACGTGACTTGTAACTCCCAAATAACAATGAAACAGGTAGTGAAAATCGGGAATATACACTATAATAGAAAATAGTTATTTTTAATAATTAATTCTGACGGAGATCTATTAATTAAACGATTTGAGCACTTTCGAGTCCTGTTTCAGCCTTCGGCGAAACACGAAAAGTTGTTTGTAATGAACTTTACTTTGCCGCGAGATTGGTCAGTTTTAAAATTAAGACTTAGCGGGTCAAAACTAAGGTCGGTTAATATAATATTTCAGTTAATAGTTTTAAGATCATTGTTCGGTCCTAAAAACGAAGAGACTAAAAAATAGTAACTTTCGGTAAATATTCGGACTTACGCTAGATTGGACGGAAAATATATTATTTCCTATAAATATTACTAAGAGTTAAGGTTTTAAAGACGCGCAAGTGGATTTCTCATCACATGTATATATGTATGTATACATAATTTTAAAATATGGTAGATTTTTTCGCGTTACGAATATGCATCGTTTATCGTATTTAATACTGAATTATAAAAGAGCGACATAATTATAGGTCGTGCCGAGATTGTTGCAGATTCTTTGTGATTAATTTGGATAATTTTGACGTGGCCTTCAACATAGGTTAGTTTTATAGCTCCCCTGTTTTACTTCGTTTACAATATATTTGGGGTGAGAACATGCCTTGTTTTTGCAAAACGTTTACAAGGTTGTTTACAAATTGGTTTACATACTCATTTACATAGCTCGCTATGGGATACATTATTTGACTTCATTTTTGGTCACAAATACATACTTTACATTTGAAATGATTGTCGGATTACGATTTGATTGGCGCCTGCGGGGCCAACAATCATTACTGCCCGGGTGTTCTTGGAGGGAACACCCATGAGGGGAACACATTATTTTAAATCACTGCCCGGGTGTTCTTGGAGGGGACACCTGTGATGGGTACATACAAGTCTACGTCACAGCGTCATGAACTGTAAATCACTTGGAGGGTGAGCGACGAATGTTATAAAAAAAGATCTAGTTTGGGTTTGATAATCCCCGTTTCGGGTGAGTTCGCTATCTACTAGGGCAAACAAATAACGTTATAGCAAGTTGTCTGCTATGTATGTTATGAAATAATCTATTCGAGATTGACAACCCCGATCGGGTGATTAGCTATCACTGGAACGAACCGTTATAACATGTCGGATCACGTTGGGACTACAGGGCCCCCAACAAATACATATGAATTCTTACTTTTATTATTAGCTTCAGTTTCATGAGCTTAGAGTAATCGTAAACATTGTTTTATACTCACATGGATATTTACGTTGCCTTGAATAAAGTGGCACATACGTACTTGAAACATTTTGGTGACATTAAATTGGTCATGCATTCTTTATAAATCTTTGGGATAAAGATTGGTACATTTGGTTGACATAAAATTTGTACGTTCATCTTTATAAATCTTTGAATTTTTTTACATGGTACTAAGTGATGATACAGTGGAACAAAATACATTCAGTTGAAACATAACATCATATTTAAACTAATCTATGGAACTCACCAACTTTAATGTTGACTACTTTTAAGCATGTTTTTCTCAGGTGAATTAGATGCTTGGATAATTAGAATGTGCATTGGAGTCTTTACATTCAAGTTTTTCATGGTGATAGCAATATGGGACAACTATTATTTTGATATTCAAAAAAATCAACGAGATTGTTTTTACAAAGACACATTTTAGAAGTCTGTTCACAGATTGTATCTAGCGCTGTGTATTATGAAGTAGCACCCCATGTGGTATTTCCGCTGCGTTGTATATTTTTTGGGGTGTTACAGATTGGTATCAGACGCACTGGTTTAATAGAAGAACTAGGTTTGCATATTTTACCCTATACTATAACCGTTTATCACAAACATTGCGATCACAAATCAAACATTTTCAAAGTTCATACACACTACATGCTTATGTGCATACATTACGTGCTTCATGAAGTTCTTTAACAGATGACAGACATTATATATAATATATACATGCTGCATCCTTCGCGTATATTGTAACGCTTATTTATATAAGAGTAAATTATATAAATACCTTAAATATTTATTAAAACAAGTGGTTGCAGAATGGTCACATTCTACTCGTTAATACATTGGTGAGCTTTGTCGCATTGGTCTCACTTCGTTCTCCAGACATAGTAAGTTTAAACAATGGTCACTAAGGATATATAATTTTTTCTTCATAGCTTTATAAACTATAATGTATTACACGGAGACCGTAACATGATTTTGTTTACATGGAATATTCTGAATCTAATTATTACAAGTCTTGTATGGGCGGGACTTGTAATAGGAGGATTGATAATGAAATTGATAAGTTCACAAAGCCCGTCACAGATTTTGATTACATAGGATATGTAAAATCTAATTAATACAAGACTTGTATGCGGGGAACTTGTAATCGGATGATTATTATATGATAATTGCATATGATGACATGTTCATCGAGACTTTTACCTTAGTTACTCTAACTGAGTACTCGTTAACGATCTTGAAAAACTATGTGATTTCCCTGATAGTTTTACTCCCTGTCTCCGAAGACGAGTTTTAGAGACACAGTCGTACCCCATACTCAGTTAGAACACAAGCATCGTCAAGTCAACCCCTTGAAGGTTATAGAGTACGCGTATTGCAACCGGGAATTAGTTAAGTCGGATGAATTATAATTTATTTATTTGAAAGGATTTGGACGCCTATCTTCAGTTAAAACAAATAAATTATAAATCTCCGAACCATGAGTATTTTTAAAAATCATTTCTTACAATACATAAAAATGAACCTTCTTTATGTAAATAAGAAATTATAAATGAGTGGGCTAATGGTATCCGAAATGACAGACTAGTATGAACCTGAAATCGATAATCATCGATAATCCGTTAAAAGGGTCGAGAGACACAATTGTGTCTTGCACTCATCAAATCTTACTGCCTCACTTGGAACTACTTATCATCATTCTAAGTTGTGTACTTTTGCGATTGGCAATCCTTGCTATCGAAACTATTCGAGAACAACCAGACTTGTTACATACTTGAGTTAATGGAGTTGATTCGTCCTCAAACTAGCGACTGAGTACCATAATCCGCCGTCTATCGCATAAGCTCTCTCGCGAGCTCCTCTCATTTATTAAACTTTATTCTGGGAATATTGTTTTCTCGAAATGTCCAAATCTCGCATCCCCTCCCCATTTTGTTATAGTATTGACTTATTGGTCCGCTGCTGTTGGGATCCTGGAGGCGGTCCGACTGATACAACTTTATCCAATAGGTTATGCAACTTCCCCTAAACGATATGAAACACCTACGACAAACAGATAGTTGGACTATTCATTTCGGCCACTATGAGAAGACTTAGTCCGCGATACATCCTAGAACAGCCAATAATGTTGGGTACTTACATCCAGAAGCCACGATGATGTGATCCTCGAACCTTACAATTGCAGAAACGAGACTTCCGTCCCAGAACATTTAGAGACTTATACAAACATATTCACGCGACTACACTTTCTTCTGAGGTTTTCACTATAATGAGACTTTCCATATAACGCGGTTATACCAGTCATAAGATCTGTAATGATATAATTTGAGAGACTCATTTTGATGGATAAAAATATCCTGGACAAACCTAGCAAAATTTTGGTAGATTGAGAATGTAGAAACACCGAATTATGCTGATAAAGTATCAGCGTCTTGTTATAGAACGAGTTTATTAAACCTAAGTCCTTTCTTGGTCACACAATCGGATAACACAAATTTAATCACGTGATGAGATTTCTTTAAGGGGTAGTACTGTAACATTCGAGAAATTTCCGAATATTTTTTGAATGACGAATTATATCCCTAGACTTTTGGGTCTGATTTGACTATAAGAACGATCATCCTAAATCACGTAATCACGACTAGCTGACTCTAAAGCAATTTGATGTGAAACGACAATTCCTGACAACTTTTAGTTTTGACCGAGACCCCCCGAAAACATCAGAAGGTGACCAGAAATGCCACTCTTCGCAAGATTTTTAGAATCAAGAGACGAGTAACCGGCAGTAAAAATAATTAAATTACATTTAATTATCACGTTTTATTAAATAAGAATATTTAATAAATTATTTAACATTTTATTCAGTGACGTTTGTTGAAGACGCAAATATTCGAGTAAAAGAATCATTTTACGGACAAGTTTATCGGAAATATACAAAATAAATAATAAACGTTTTAAATAAAAATTTATAAAACGTTTACGAATAGTAGTTGAGTGAATACTCATTTTTATCAGAAAAATGATTTGGAAAACAATGGCGCAAGTTTCGAGAGTTGAATCGTCCGTTAAGTCCTTCAAACGAGTCCCGAACCGATACGTATCGAAATTTTACTAAAAAGTTACAAAACAAACCGCTGGACAATTCAACCTGCACTTTCCAATTTATATAAAATAAACTTATAACATTTATTTCATTTCCATTACATACATATACACACAACACTCATTAAAATCTCTCTCCCTCCGCCATGTCCCGGCCAAGCCACCTGCCGCCAAGCCGCCAACACGCACCTACCTGTCGGATAAATAATTTCCGGCGAAGACCAAGATACTCCCTCACCTTTTCGATCTATCCGATCCCTAACCTACTCGCTACCTACGCGCCATCACCACCCTCACACTCCACCACCACAGCCGTGGGGGCGTCGTACGATTGAAACGAAAGGTGTCGTTGGGTTAATGGCAGCACCAACGAGGGTGCGGTTGGTTGGTGTAGGACCCCCAGTCAGGGTGCTTTCGGTTTTACTAAGCAACCCCGAAAAGGTTTTGTTTCGTGTGACCACATAAGGTAGAGTGCGTATTGGCTATGTCACAGCAACATAGGGGTGTTTTGTTTTTTGTGGTTAACACCACATAAGGGTGCGTTTGGCTGTGTAAATCAGCCAAAGGGTGCGTTTGGAATCGGGTCAGCAGCAAGGGGCTGCGTTTTCGGAGTTTGTGTTTTCACCAAATAAGGTGCGTTGGGTTACAGCATAAGCCCCACATAGGGTGCATTGGTTATTTAAAACGGATCAGGTACGTTTGGCCTGTCAAACACCGGGACGTCGGGGGTTTTTGTTTGGTTTTGATAACCATACCCAAAAAAGGGTGCGTTATTATTTTGCACCATAAATATATTAATTGTATCATTATATTATCCATTGGTTATATGTGATGAAAATCTAAAGTTGAAACTTGCGACGTCTAAGTAAAATATGATATTAAATTTAAAAACGGATTGATAATAATGATAAAATACGTATACTGAGATAGTTTAGACGAGAATTTGAACCAAAACGGAATTTGGCTGCGTTTTTATAAAGGGATAATTGGTAAGCAGAAAAAACGAAACCATGATATCGGGATTCGAGATTTTGAAAAATTCAATTTTTGGTTTTACAAAATATAATGATAATATTTTTATGGACGTTTAGCATAAAACGAGACTTGTAAACTCCCAATAACGAAGAAACAGTAGTGAAATCGGAATGATATACACCTTTAATAAAAATAAGTTATTTTTAATATATTAAATCTGACAATCTAATTAAATAAACGATATAAGCACGTGCGAGTCCGTTTCATCCTTCCGTACGAAAACACGCAAAGTTGTTCGTAATGACGTTTTACTTTGCCGCGAGGATTGTCAGTTTTAAAATTAAGACATAGCTGGTCAAAACTAAAGGTCGGTTGATTTATTATTTCAATTAATTATTTTAAGAACATAGTTCATGGAGGTGGGAAGGTCCAAAACAAGAGATCTAAAAATAGTAACTTTCGTAAAGTATTCGACATAAGCTAGGATTGGAGACGGAAATAGTATATATTCATATATTATACTAATGGTTAAGGTTTTAAGACGAAGGCGCAAGTGTGAATTTCTCATCACATGGTATATAAGTATGTATCCGTATAAAATATGCAATGATATTTCAGTCGTTACGATGTACCATCGTTGATACGTATTTAATACGTGTATGATAATAGAGCGACATAATATAGGTCCGTTGCCGAGATCGTTGCAGATATCGTTAGTGATTTAATTGGATTGTTTGCTCGTGGTCTTTGATCAAGGTGAGTTTATAGCTCCACCTGTTTATACTATCGTTTTACATAATATTTGGGGTGATAACATAGCTTGTTTTGCAAATACTTTTACATGTGTGATTACAAAGATTATATCAACCCACAATTTCATAAGTTCAAAATATCCATCTATTAGAGTTATATGATGTACAATCTATAAGTTATATATTAACTACACCTTTTACAGGGAAATTTTTTCGCATTAATTACATTACGTTACTTGTCAATATCTCAATATGCAATATAACCTGCATAACTCAAGTTAACGGACTCGGACAACCTACGTATGGAAATCCTATCTTCATATATGTCAAGAAAACATCATAACATATCAAGTCAATATCACAATATCATTATTACAAAGTACATTACTCATATGAGGTATCAATTACAACATCATATCAAAATAGGCTTTAAACCATTATCGAATGCCCTGAACCCTAACCTCATGGAAGGGTTAACTCCTAAAGTGAATGTACAAGCTACTAAATCAGTGTACAAGTAATATAACATTTCAATTAGTAATATATAATCACTTTAAAGTCCAAAGTTACAAGTCCTTAAAGCTCATGGTAATAAGACCATTAAGCTCCATCCATAAATATTCCGTTAGTCTAGTGCTACCTAATGCAACCTAGTTCTCTATAGCTTAGGGCTCTGATACCAATCTGTCACACCCCCAAAATATCATAGTATAATGGCCACCGAGGGAGTGTGACTTCATGATTATTATACTTCTAAGCAATACATAACGACCTCTATATGAGACGTTTTAAGAAAAACAGATCACTTGAATTAAGAAATAATAAATTGTTAAACATTCAGCGGAAGCATAACTACAACATCGTTTTTAAATAGTACAAGTGATCTTCAGATAACTAAAAAATGACTGCAATGCATGAGACTTCATATAGCATCTTCATTCTTAATACCTGAGAAAAACATTGCTAAAGTGTCAACATAAAGTTGGTGAGTTCATAGGTTTGTTTAAGCAGAAAATGTAGTGTTTGTGAATCACAAGATTTCGCCCACAATATAACAGATACAAAGTCATATAAATTACATTACTATTGTCTAAGCTCATGACACCGAAGCGTTAACATATACCAACAATAAATGAATGCCCTTGCAGGTGTCTAACCCGGGACGCCCGTAATCTGACTCAAATGAAACTGTGTTTTCTTGACTGTAGGTTCCCTAATTCACACAAACGTGTATAGATCTAGAGAGATCTAGAGAGAGAAAGTTAGAGAGAGAATTGTTGAGAGAGAAACTAATAAAAACACACTTAAGAGTGTGTGTAAAATGACTAG
>BQNB010054089.1:19313-32734 GCA_026074375.1 Tanacetum coccineum | reverse complement strand
ATTTAGTTGGGTTTTCTTCTTAGCTAAAAAGGATGAAACTAATGAAATCCTTAAAGACTTCATAACAGGTATAGAAAACCAATTGAATCACAAAGTTAAAATCATCAGATATGACAATGGGACTGAGTTTAAAAATTATGAAATGAATCAGTTTTATGGAATAAAAGGGATTAAGAGGGAATTCAGTAATGCTAGGCCTCCACAGCTAGAACTATGTTGGCAGATTCACTATTACCTATAACATTTTGGGCTGAAGCAGTTAATACTGCTTGTTTGTACAGAACAGGGTATTAGTGACTAAACCTCATAATAAGACACCTTATGAACTCTTAATTAGTAGAACACCTATTATAAGTTTTATGAAACCTTTTGGCTATCCAGTTACTATTCTTAACACCCTTGATCACCTAGGCAAATTTGATGGAAAGGCAGATGAGGGATTCTTAGTTAGATACTCTATAAATAGCAAGGCTTTTAGAGTATTCAATAGTAGAACTAGAAAAGTAGAGGAAAACATGCATGTAAACTTTCTTGAAAACATTCCAAATGTTGTAGGAATTAGACCAGAATGGCTGTTTGATATTGATTCTTTAACAAATTCTATGAATTATCAACCAGTCAGTGCAGGAAATAGAACTAATGGTTATGCAGGTTCAGAGACTAATTCTGATGTAGGACAAGCTGGAAAAGAGAAAGTGTCTGATCAGAATACATTTTATTACCATTACTGCATACAAGTTCATATGTTCCTTCAAGTTCTGAGGAAGTTGAGTCCTCACCTAATGATGATGATGGCAAAAAGGCAACTGAGCAGCCAGCATGTGATGAAGGAGGTAAAACTGATGATCTAGAAAGTTTGGATCAACATGTGAAGATTGGAGATGATGCTGAACACATTAACAGTACTAACAGTATTAATACTGCTAGTCCAACTGTTAATGTTGCTGGTAATGAAGTTGGAAATTTCCACAGCACTAATGATGAATTGGTCTCTTCAACACCAATTACAGTTAATGCTGCTAGTTTATCTTTTGGTCATCCAGATGCTCTTGAAGAAATTGGAATCTTTGATGATGCTTATGATAATAGAGATAAGGGTGCAGAGGCTGACTACAATAATTTGGAGACAGTAATATCAGTCAGTCCTATTCCCTTTACTAGAGTAAACAAGGATCATCCTAAAGATTAAATTATTGGAGAGGTGCACTCTGCAGTACACACTAGAAGAATGATCAAGCAGAGTGAAGCAGGATTAATCACCTACATAAACAAGCAAAGAAGAACAAATCACAAAGATTTCCAAAATTGTTTATTTGCTTATTTTCTCTCTCAGATGGAACCAAAGAAGGTAACTCAGGCTTTGGATGATGAAAGCTGGGTAGAAGCTATGTAGGAAGAGCTTCTTCAATTCAAGCTACTGAATGTTTGGACACTAGTAGATTTACCTTATAGTAAGAAGGTCATTGGCACTAAGTGGGTCTTCAGAAATAAGAAAGATCAGAGAGGAATCGTGGTTAGGAATAAAGCCAAGCTGGTTGCACAGGGTCATAGACAAGAATAAGGCATAGATTATGATGAGGTTTTTGCTCCTGTTGCTAGGATTGAAGCAATCAGGTTTTTGCTCCTGTTGCTAGAATAAGGCATTTATGGGTTTCACTGTGTACCAGATGGATGTAAAGAGTGCCATTTTATATGGCACTATAGAAGAGGAGGTTTATGTTAGCCAACCTCCAGGTTTTGTGGATCCAGAATTTCCAGATAGAGTATAAAATGTGGAGAAAGCATTGTATGATCTTCATCATGCTCCTAGAGCCTGGTATGAGACTTTATCTACATACTTAATGGAAAATGGATTCAGAAGAGGGATAATTGATAAGACTTTGTTCATCAATAAGATCAAGAATGACATTTTACTTGTTCAATTGTATGTAGATGACATCATTTTTAGATCTACAAAGAAGTCTTTGAGTACTGAGTTTGAACAGCTTGTGCATAAAAGATTTCAGATGAGCTTCATGGGGGAACTCACTTTCTTTCTAGGACTGCAAGTTGAGCAGAGAAAAGATGGCATATTTCTCAGTAAGGACAAATAAGTTTGTGACATCTTAAAGAAGTTTGGTTTTTCTAGTGTAAAGACAGTCAGTAATCCAATGGAGACACACAAGCCTTTATCAAAAGATGCAGATGGAATAGATATTGATGTTCACTTGTATAGGTCCATGATTGGATCATTGATGTACTTAACATCTTCCAGGCCAAACATCATGTTTGATGTGTATGCATGCTCAAGATTTCAAGTTCAACCAAAAGCTTCTCATATGCAGGCAGTGAAGAGAATCTTTAGATATTTTAAGAGTCAACCCACTTTGTGCCTTTGGTATCCTAAGGATTCACCTATGGATTTGACAGCTTATTCTGATAGTGACTATGCTGGTACTAGTCTTGATAGGAAATCCACAACAGGAGGTTGTCAGTTCTTAGGTTATAGGCTAATCTCTTGGCAGTGTAAGAAATAAACAATTATGGCTAATTCCACAACTGAAGCAGAATACATTGCTGCTTCCAACTGTTGTGGACAGGTTCTTTGGCTCCAAAATCAATTACTTGATTATGGATATAACTTTATGCATACAAAGATTCATGTGGATAATGAAAGTGTAATCTGTGTGGTGAAAAATCCTGTCTATCATTCAAAGACCAAGCATATAGAGATTAGACATCATTTCATTAGAGATTCATATGAGAAAAAGTTGATTGAAATGGTCAAGATACATACAGACTACAATGTTGCAGATCTTCTTACTAAAGCCTTTGATGTGACTAGGTTTCAATTTTTGATTGCAAGCATTGGTATGCTTAATCCTTAGATCATTGGTTGAGGGGAGGATGATTGGTTTGAACTAAATTTGACTTGTGTACTGATGGTATAGCAATGGTATACTTAATACTGTTAGCTGTTAGTTAATACTGCTAAGTATAATTAGTACTGCTAGTTATACTTAATACTGCTAAGCAGTATGGTTGGATTTGAGGGGAGGTTTAACAGTTCTTAACTTTTATTCATGGGCTATACATAAATATGGATCCTTATGAATTCTCACATGTCTATCTAGTCTTTTCTAGTGTGCTTGTGATGAATAAAGGCATGTTGTTGTATAATTATTAAAGACAAAGTTAAAACTATTAAGGAAAATATTAATACTGCTAATTGTAATTAGTACTGCCAGGCAAAAGAGGTCAGGACACTAAGATACCTTAGTCTGGTGGCCCCCATATAAAGGTTGGTGATGAGGCTGTCCATAAGGAGTTGGGTGACAGAATGGAAAGGGCTGCCACTACTACTTCTAGCTTAGAAGTAGAGCAGGACAGTGGTAACATAAATTAAGACCCGGTCCATGGCAACACTTAATGAGTCAAGTCCTTAAGGAATTGGTTCAGGTAGAGGTCCCAGGTGCTAAGATACCATATTAGGGGATGCAGATGCTCAAACTTGGTTTGAGACTGCATCTATAAAGTCCAATGACCCACCTCTCTCAAGAGTTAACACACTTGGAAGTGGGGAGGACAGTATGAAACTAATGGAATTGATGGCACATTGTACAAAATTGTCTGATTATGTGAGAAAAAGAATAGAGAGATGTGGTGAGTTGAAAAACAGAAAGAGAGAAAGAAAGTTGTGTGATATAAAAACAGAAAGAGTGAATTAGTGAGAAAAAGAAATGAGAGATGTTGTGAGTTGAAAAACAGAAAGAGAGCTTGTAAGAATCTAAATTTATGATGGAAATGCTAGTTGGAACATCATTGGGGTTTATACTGCTTGGCATAAAACTTAATACTGCCAGTGTTAAGTTAGTGCTGACATGCATGTATTAATATTGTTGGATAAAGTTAATACTGCTGGGCTTAAGGTTAGTACTGCTAGGCTAAAATTAGTACTAGTGGGTGATCATTAGTATTGTTTAAGGCATAACAGAATTTCCTTAATTAAATATAGCCGTTGCGAAATTTCCGCCAACTACATAGCCTATAGCTTTGACTAATTAGAGAATTCATGATCTTTCTATAAATTCATAAGATATCTTCAAGATAAGTACAAAGCTTATTCAGTCAGTCAAATCAAAATCTTAAGAGCTCTCTACAAAAACTCAATTCACTTTACCACACTCACATACTCTTATAACCGAACCTTTCCCAACTCTTTACTTAAACTTTCTTAATCAAATGGCGCATTTAGACTTTTATGACAAATACAACATGGTCGCATTCTTGGAGAAATTAGAAGGAAGTGATGGATTTCATCAAATAGTGGATTTTCTCAATTCTACTCATATCAAGTATGCCCTCACTGAAAGTCTAATCATCTATGTGTCACTCATTAATCAGTTTTGGGAAACTGCTTCTACAAGCACATCAGAGAATGGAGAAATAGAGATAACTACTACCATTGATGGAAGAGTCAAGACCATTACTGAAGCATCTATAAGAAGGCATCTCAAGCTTGAAGATTCTGTTGGTATTAACATTTTACCTAATGCTAAAATTTTTGAGCAACTTGCTCTTATGGGGTATGTGTCTGATTCTGATAGATTAACTTTTTATAAGGGATACTTTTCCCCTCAGTTGAGGTTTTTCATTCATACCATCCTTCACAGTTTGAGTGCTAAGAAAACTGCTTGGGATCAGTTTAGTAGTAACATAGCCACTGCCATCATTTGCTTAGCCACAAACCGAACCTTTAACTTTTCAAAAATGATTTTTGATGGCATGCTGAAAAACTTGGAAAGTACATCTAAATTCATGATGTATCCTAGTATCATTCAAATCTTTTTAAACAAGCACAAGAGATAACTTCTCCCTTACAAAAAGACTTATACTGCTCCTACTCTTACCCACAAACTGTTTAGCAATATGAGAAGGGATTCTAAGGGATATAATGAGGTAGACATTCCATTGTTTCCAACAATGCCTGTTTAGGGCCTAATTGATCAGGGTGAAGGATCAACAATCCCAGTTGAGTCCCATCACACACCCACTAGTGCTCCATCCACCTCACAACCACCAACTTCAACACCATCTATACAAACATCCCATGGTGCAGAAGAACCTGCTACCATGCCCTATGATTCATCTCACCCAAGGGTTCAATCTTTTGGAAGTGATGAGGGCAGTTTGACACTTAATGAATTAACGATTCTTTGTACTACATTGTCCAAGAAGGTGGAAGATTTGCAATCTGACTTACAACAGACAAAATTGACATATGGTGCTGCTTACACTAAGCTCATAATGAGGGTGAAGAAGTTAGAGCACAAAGTCAAGACAAGCTAACATAGAAGAAGGGTAAGAGTAGTTATATCTGATACAAAAGAAGATTTAGAGGATCCTTTCAAACAGGGGAGGATAATTACTGAGATTGATCAAAACCCCTCTATTTCATTGGTACAAGATGAAGGAACTTCATGGATGCAAGAGGATGCTGAGATTCAGGGGAGGACTAGTGCTGATACTGAGATACTTTTAGATCAAAAGGAGCCTACTGAATTAGTTGAAGATCTTGGTAGTGGTGAAAAGGGTAAAAAATAAATTAGTACTGCTGGAGCAAAACTTAGTACTGTCATTCTTGAAGTTAGTACTGCTGCTGCAAATTTAGTGTACATCAGAAGAAGTGCAGAAAAGAGAAAAGATAAGGAAAAGCTATTATGAAAGAAGATGAATCTACTCAGAAGAAGACAAAGAAACAACTAGAGCAAGAAAGACTTGGGCATGAAGAAGCTATTAGACTGCAAGAACAGATTAATGAAGAAGAAAGACAAAGGATTGCCAGGGATGCAGAAATAGCTAAATAGTTACAAGAAGAAATTGACACAGCAAGACAAGAACAAGAGAAGTCTGATCTTGAAAAAGCCTTAGATTTGCAAAAGCAGTTGGATGAAAGGAAAGAAGTTGTAGCTAAAGCTGATCCAGCTCATGTTATTGATTGGAGTGATCCTACTGTGCTAAGATATCATGCACTTCAAAATAGATCTTTTTTTGTAGCTGAAGTAAGGAAGAACATGTGCATGTATTTGAAGAATCAGGGAGGATACAAGCAGAGTCATTTCAAGGGAATGAGCTATGAAGATGTTAGACTTATATTTGAAAGAGTATGGGATCAAAATCATGCTTTTGTACCTAAGGATTCTGAGATTGAAAAGGAAGTGATGAAGAGACCTGGTTTTGATCTTCAACAAAAGCAACCTGCTAAAAGACAAAAGATTGGAGAAGTTTCAGGGTCAGGTGAAGAACAATCTGCAGAAAAAGAAGTATCAAAAGAAGAACTACAGAAAATGTTATTAATAGTTCCAGTAGAAGAAGTTTATATTGAAGCTCTACAGGTCAAGTATCCAATCATTGACTGGGAAGTTTACACTGAAGAATCAAGAGTGTACTAGAAGATAATCAGGGTTGGAAATCATATAAAAGCTTATCAGACTTTTGCAGATATGTTAAAGAAGTTTGATAGAGATGATTTGGAGAAGCTTTGGGATCTAGTTAAGGAGAGGTTCAATACAACAGAGCTCACAAATGACAAGGAAAAGGAATTGTGGGTTGAGCTTAAAAGACTATTTGAACCAGATGATAATGATATGTTATGGAAGCTTCAGAGATATATGCATGATCCATTGAAATGGAGATTATATGATACATGTGGTGTTCACCATGTGTCTACAGAAAGAGGACATGACATCTTCATGCTAGTTGAAAAAGATTATCCACTAACAAAAGCACTTATGACTGTGATGTTATGCAACAAGCTGCAAGTGGAAGAATATTCTGAAATGGCAAATGAGCTTTTAAGCAAAATTTTCAATCAACTAGAAAGACAATGAACTTGAAGTGTTTGAAAGAATCCTCTCAGAGCTAAAAGTTTTAATTCAAGAAACTTGATGATTTGGAGATAAATCATAAGTTTAGGGGAGGAATGTTGGGAATTATGGAGTTCTACAACTTAGTACTGCTGAAAGGACTTAGTACTGCTATTTAAAGATTTGTGCTGCTACTGAAGATTAAAGAAAATAAATTAAGTCATTAGTACTGCTAGTTGTAATAGTTAGTACTGCTTATGTGATATGCATGAGATATATTAGGAATAGATATGCATGATCACTTAACGAGTTTTGTAAGCCCATTAGGGTTTCCTTGGTGTATAAAAGGAACCCTACGGCATAGTTAGAAAGACACAAAGAAAAAGTCATAGCTATTAGGCAAAACATATAGTTGTTTTGTGAATCATTCAATATAGTGTGAGTTAAGAGAAAGATCTTATGTTACTGTTACATTGCTTTATTGTTCTTCTGGTGTATAAAGGTTAGATTCTACATAATCTTTATATATATACAACAAGGTTTCTATCATAGTTGTTTTAGATTTATCTAAGATAACTAAATCTTTAACAATCTAATCAAAGATCTGTTCAAAAGGGGATCAACAAAATTGCCATTAAGCAGTAAGTGGGTAAAGTCTCTATGAGCTGGGGTTTAACAAGATCACCATTGCTTTAATGCCTAAGATAGATTATAATCAGCAAATAGGATGCTTTATGCGGATGCGTTTAATTATGACAGAATTCTACGTGTCTAGGTCTTAGGAAGAAGTAACGCCTAAGTCTTAAGAATGATATGTCGCCTCAAGATAAGTATTCATTACACTAAATGAACAACCCAATGTTCTAATTGGATTAATCATGGCTAATACAGTTTTCTTATATTTGGCAAGACCGCTCTTCTATCTTTTGTTTGTTTGCTTGCATGTGTTATTGTGTCTTAAGTAGATCTAAGTCACCACAAACCTGTGCCAGTCTCTCAGGCTTAAAACCCCCCTTTAATCCGTTAGAATTAGGACTAACATAGGTTTAGCATATGTTTAACAAAGAATAGAATTAACATAGTTTAAATTAACTTAGTTTAGTTAACTAAAATACTGATAAAACAAAATATTAGTTCTCGCTCTTAGTTATCGACACCCTACTTACCACAAAACTCCATCTGACCGGGTACACTGCCCGTTAACGTGTTGTTTTAGGTAAAGTTGGCAAAATATAAATTTAAAACTTAAACTATCGTAAAATACACCTACACGACACAACACATCATAGAACTTGTGGAAATTTGATTCATATGGATGCATGAAAATACTTGTTAGTTTCAGAAGTTGAACTTAGGAATGAAAATGAAAGTTATGTGCGGCATGCATAAATAAACTCATCTTAAATCTTAAACTAAGATAAACTAGTTAGATAATTAGAGTTTTCACATTAATACATAACATTATGAGTCATTTTCTTAATTGCTTAATGTGTATATGTAAATGCCTAAATGAAATGCATGGTTATGTTGCTAACAAGGAGATGTTTAAATTATATGTCAAAAATCAACAAGGTGATAACATGAAATTTTCTCGCACATCTACTTACCATGATAAGTAATTAGTCACATTTAATTTGTTCACATGATTAAGTGTCTTTATGAATACGATATGGTGTCATAAATTGAGAGTTCATGAATGATATGTGATTATATGCCTGCTTGTCGTAGTGATTGAATGATGATATTAAAAATATGTTTGCATGAGAAACTGTTTTGATGTTATTTGCTTACATACATACTTGCCATGATGATAGTTGATTTCATGCTTATTGATAGCATGCTAATTGTTTAGATGTCTATTAAAGATAGTAGATCATGAGCTCACAACTCCAACATATTATCGTTAATATGATTCTAGGTGCTCAATTGCTTAATTTGAATTCACACCTTACCCATTTAGGTTCGTTTGCTAGACATGCATCTTCAAAAGTTAGGAAAAATAAATTTTAAAATGAGGCCATTGAAGAAAATATGCATGGTGAAAAACATCATGCTTTTCTAGATTTAGAATAATCTAGTCATTTTAGATTATGCTTGCTTTGAATGCTATTAAGCTCCTAAAGCTTGATTTATATAGTTAGGAATTACGTGAAAGGCATGGAAAGGTTATGTTGTAGTTTTTGAGGTCAACATATAGGTGTTAACTTTAAGAGGTTGTATTAATCTAGGAGGAGTGTAATACATGATGTCAACTACTCACTTAGGGATCCCCTCATGCCATAACTTGTCATTGGGTAGCAAATTATGCTTAGAACTTTCGTATAATTGGCATAATTAGGATATTGAGTGTGGTTGATTAGTTTATACATACGTAATATGCCTACTCATCTTTGGATGTAAATAGGATTGAGTTACAAATAAGAATCTACAAACCTAGATTTTTGAAAAGCCTTCTCGCCTTAGGATTATATATGAGTCAAAAATTATACTCACATTATTGGTGAAAGTATTACACAAAACGTCTAAACATAATGCACTCAAAGTTGCATTCATATCCAAGTAGGATTTTGAGTAGATGTCACAAATTAGGACTAGGCACGCACGTACTTAAAAGTAATTAGATATATATCCCTTATTGCCTTGATTACTTAGGTCTTTCCTTACACCCTTAAAGTGCTTGTATGTGAAACAATGTGCTCTAATTTGAATATGTATTATGCTTACTTGAGTATACTGATGCATGATTGATAAATTTTTCTTATGAATGACTTTGTGATGATGTTATGCATGTGGTTGCTTGATTTTATCAATATTTAGATATGTATGATATGATGTTATGCTTGGACTAACTCATGTATATAAATCTCCAAATGGTAAACTAACCCACGTTGGAATTGTACATGTGATTTCCTATGTTTGTTATGTGTTGTTTGTTGTTCCTTTTGTAACAAAGCACACTGCAATGGTGATGCTCTTAACCCCAGTGATCCTCGTCTTGGAAAAAAGGGGAGCAATGATCTAGGGGGAGCATGTGTAAAGATATATAATTTCTACCTCTGTAAAGATATCAACCTCAAAGTGAAAGACCAAGATCCTACCTTTTTTATTTGACAAAAGGGGAAAAAGAAAAGCAAAGAGCTAGAGCTTACGGGGGAGAACTTACGGGGGAGAAGATAAGTTACTCAAGCTCAAGACAAGGAAGCTCATGACGCATGCCTCATCAAAGGGTGCTCGCCTTTCATGCTTCATAGTAATTTCATTTGCTTTCGGATATATATTTGTCATTATCAAAAAGGTGGAGATTGTTGGTGCAAAATGATGACTGGGATCTCCTTTGTATTTTGATGATAAAAATACATATTAGGAGACACTTAAAATCATTATCGAAATCTTGAAAGAGAGAAACATGACTTATATGTGCATTAGAAGAGAATCAAGTGAAGAAACAAAGTCATAAGATAAAATCAAGTTTATATGATGACCGCAGAAGATGCTTTAGTATTTTAGCCATAACTCCTTCACCCGGACTCCGATTTACGTTATTCAAAAGGCCACGAAAAGGGAAAAAGAAGACCTACAACTTGAATAAGGAATCAACACTTTGTTTTGGCATGCTAAAGCGTGAGGGTCGTGCCCCTCTCAAAATCCATTTTACAAATTTTGCAACATCGGTTTTCTTCTTACTCGACACATGTGGAAAGTTCAATAAAGGTATGTTTATGATATTTGAGCATTTAGGAACACTCTAAATGAGGTTTAGACTTAGAGAGGAGCAAAAACAAATCATCCCGTTTTTCAACAAAATGCCAACTCAAATTCTTTATCAAGCGCCTCTAGCCAAGGCCGAAACTTCTTTCTAAACCTAGTATGATCATATTTTTAACATACCATTAAACAAAAGTATTCATTTGATCTTAATCTGGATTTATGTTGATCCTAATCATGTAACGGGTTTTAATCCCTTATTAGTCAAACTAAGTCAAATGTCACTTTGCGTAAACGCATCCTTTTCTGTTATGGGATATGTTTTACTTAAGATGCAAAGCACTTAGCTTGTTTGCATCAAGTTGATTAGTGAGCAAATCCATTCTTGATCATCATGGATTAAATTCTAAATGACTAAATGAGTTTGTGGTATTTGGAGATTAATTATACTTTGAGTTTTCTTAACTCCTTACCTATAAATGTTCTAGAAACTCACATGTATTCCTTACATATACAAGTCCACACTCCTTCTACATAATCCTATAACCCATGCTTCCTAATCATTTGTTCACCCTTCTTACCCAATAAATGATTTCATTCTTCATACACTTTAAACACCTTCTTGCTAAATAAACCCATAATCACATATGCCCACTTTTTTCTCTCTTATTGGCAATGTGATTATAAACCTAAATAAATCCTTTGATTTCATCCTTATCTTTATCTTATTCATCATCATCTTCAAACTTTCAAGCCTAAAATTTCCTACACATAAACCTTCTCCAAATAACACCCACGTGCCAACTCACATTCCCTTACACAATGTACTCTCTTTGTACTTGTTGTCAGAGCCGGATCTGTAGGTGTGCAGAGTGCACAACCGCATAGGGCCTCTAGATTTTTGGGGTCTCTGACGTTACAAAATGCAGGGTTGATTAATACAGGGTTTAACTTAAATTTGATGATGGTGTATTTTTAGTTTTATGTTATGTTATATACATGTAATAGAGACTTGTATAAGGGATTTAAAAAAACCAACAAAACAGAGGTACAGACCTCATATGGTTGTGGAAGATGATAATCACACATAATATTCATTTTGAACCTTAAGAATTATAGCCTTTTACATTTTTATCCTGGTTTTTACTTTTAGCCAAATTGAATAAGTTATTTAGAATTAGTTCAATCCGTTTCTTAAAACAACTTTTTATACATTCTCTATGTAAAAAAAATTAATGTGGCCTATTAATATTAATGTAACAAATATGATATGTTATACATGATTATGTTAATGTTTTCGGATACTTACCTTATACAATACTTTGTATTGCTTTCTTTAATATAACTATTTTACACATAGTTAATTTTTTTTTTGTGCTAAAGAGACTTATATTTTTGAAGTGGCACAGAGCCCTCAAAATCCATAAGACGGCTCTACTTGTTGTACTTGTTGTACTTTTTGTTCCATACATTCCAAAAAAGGCTCATCCACATCTTATCAAAACATCCTCCACCACACATCCACCATTCACCTTCTTCTTCACAACATTTAAATTACACACACACGCCTTCATCCTCACTCTTGATCAAGCCACTTCATCAATCCAAGTTACCTCATTATTTTCTCCACCCTTGGATTGATTTCAAACAAACACACTTTCTCTTCCACCTTTGATCAAGCCACCCCATCAATCTAAGATACCTCATTATCTTCTCCACCCTTGGATTGAACTCTCATCTCAAACAAACACACCTTCTCTCATAAACATACACTTCTCACTCATACAACAAACACACCTCTCTTTCTACCATTGATCTTGCCACTTTACTAATCCATCTTACCTCTCTTCTTCACATCCTCACCATCCATTTCAAAGCAAGATCAATAGGCTCATTTCTATTACATCATGCCAACTCATTCACAACCAATTCTCTCTTATCTAACACGGGGCTAATTCAATTTAAAATTTAAATTTCAAATTCTGCCCTCTTTCTCTCCAAGCAAAGAATATTCCAAGAATATTCTCTCGTACTCTAACTAGCTATTTAAAATCTTTAGTTGGATCCCAACTAAGCTAGTTACACTTTGAGGAATACCTAACATACCCATTTCTGATAATTCTTTCTCTCTTTACAATATCGGATAAGCAAAACGCTTTTAGATACTTTACAAATATTTTTATCAAATGGCTATTTGAGTTGGTTGACCTTGAGTGTAAGAATGATTGAAAGGTCATAGCGTGAAGTACAATTAGGGGTTTAACAAGTGCGGGTATTTAAAACCCCAAAATCCAGAAGAAAATATTTCAGGAATCTGGCATATAACAACCCATAATTTTCATAAATGTAAATATCCATCTATCAAGTTAGATGATGTACAAACTATCAATTATATATGAACTCACCTTTTTTAGGGAAATTTTTCGCTTTATTACATTACATTACTTTGCCAATATCTCAATATGCAATATATCCTGCATAACTAAAGTTGACAGGCTCGGGCAACCTACATATAGAAATCCTATTATCATATATATCAAGGAAACATCATAACATATCAAGTCAATATCATAATATCATTATTACAAAGTACATTACTCATATAATATGCCATTGGCAATATTATATCAATACGGGCTTTAAATCATTATCGGATGCCTCTAAACCCTAATTCCATGAGGGATTAACATCTAAAGTGAATGCACAAGCTACTAAAACATATGTACAAGTAATATAATATCTCATTTGAAATATAAAATCTCTTCAAGTCAAAGTACAAGTCTCTAAAAGCTCAATGTACAAGTCATTAAGCATGATCTCTAAAATAGCCATTTTACCTCCGTTTCCATTCTAATTTCTTCACCATCACTT
>BQNB010054089.1:0-16743 GCA_026074375.1 Tanacetum coccineum | reverse complement strand
GTATCATGCATTCCTGATTCTGTCCCATTGCTTTCCATGACAACCAAATCGGCATCCAATGCTTGACTCGAAACAACATCTAATGCACTACCTGAATCAATCTTACTCTCTTGCGTCTGCATTAGTCTGTTATTCACCCTTCTTTCATACTGTTTTTGATGACATGCTCTTTTAGACTTCTTAACATTGCCCATGTGTTGGAGTAGTGTTTCTCTAAACTGTGTAACTTTGATTCCGGTGTATTCAGCAAAAAACATTATTTGACTATCATAAACCACGAAGTACTGCCAATCGATGAGCTTTTGAAACTGATTATCGATCACCCAAAAAGCAGCCATGGATTTATCTTCTTGGAATTCATCTTTGTCAAGTTGCCTTTGTAATTGATCTAAGTTAAGGAACATCGTACTTGTGAAAGTCTTGTTATCTTGACCAAAGAGTGTCATGAATGCATGTTCGGATACTCTCCTGGATTTTGATTCATCGTATGAAAGAACCTGAAGAAATGAATGAAGTAGCCAAAAAGATGTCATGCAACTTTCCTTTGCATTTTCTTGCATTCGTTGCAACTGATGCAATTCTCTCTCTTGAATGTCATCAGAAGCTTTAGACATGATTGATTGATTGTGTTATGATAATCGTTAGATCGGTACAATGATTAGTGATTGTATGTTAAAAGTGATGATTGTTTGTGGGATTAGGTGATATATTGTTTGATTGTGATTTGGTTTGGTTGAAACAAGTTAACTTAAAGTCGATAGTGAAGTTTTGTCAAAAGGCAGTGACATCTTGTCAAAACGCAGTGAAGTTTTGTCAAAACGCAGTGAAGTTTTGTCAAAAGGCAATGAGAAATATGAGTCAAAACGCAGTGAAGAATTGTCAAAACGCAATGAAGAATCTTGAGATTTGATCGAAATGCAATGAACTTTTGAGACTTGATCAAAACGCAATGAAATCTTGAGACTTGATCAAAACGCAGTGAAGTTTTGTCAAAACGCAGTGAAGTTTTGTCAGAAGGCAATGAAAAATATGAGTCAAAACGCAGTGAAGAATTGTCAAAACGCAATGAAGAATCTTGAGATTTGATCAAAACGCAATGAACTCTTGAGACTTGATCAAAACGCAATGAAATCTTGAGACTTGATCAAAACGCAGTGAAGTTTTGTCAAAACGCAGTGAAGTTTTGTCAAAAGGCAATGAAAAATATGAGTCAAAACGCAGTGAAGAATTGTCAAAACGCAATGAAGAATCTTGAGATTTGATCAAAACGCAATGAACTCTTGAGACTTGATCAAAATGCAATGAAATCTTGAGACTTGATCAAAACGCAACCAATTAAAAAATTGGGAAAAGTCTCCCCTAGTCAAAACGCAACGAAAGTCTTCAAAACGCAACCTGCAGTCAAAATGCAATCACCAAAACGCAACCTCAAGGTCAAAAAGCAACGACCAAAACGCAACCTCTAATAAGACAAAACGCAGTACAATAGTACTATACAAAACGACAAAACGCAATGTACTTTCTTCACCAAAACGCAACGAAGAATGTCTCAGAAGGTCAAAACGCAACGAAGAAAATACGAACTTTTTCACCTAAAAACACCTAAAAATCACCCTTTTGAACGTTTTCACTTGGTTTCTTTTGCACAACTTGGTCCTAGAAGGTTATAACAACTATAAAAACACTAACTTTAACATCACAAACATGAGAATCAAAGAGTGTCAAGAATAAGACCATAAACCTTCAAAAACCAAACTTTTGATCTAAACTAACCAAGGAAACGCACACACAATCTAGCTAATCATCCCATGGGCTCTGATACCAATTGTAGTATACATGATATCATAACACAAGCATGGATGATTGGGTTGGCAAATTATCTAGAGAGAGAAAGTTAAGTATTTCTAGTGAGAGAAAATGCAAATGGAAGCTTTGTGATAAAATGAACAACCAACCCCTTCCCATGGCTGGAAAGGGGTTTATATACATGAGTGTTTATGCCCCAATGGGCTTGAGTATGGGCTTACAAGTGGGCTAAAGGCCCGGCCCAATACTATTAGTCATACGCTTACAATTAGACAACGAGCTATGCTATTCTAGATTATACACGGGGTGACCGAGTCTTTTTCATAATCCTAACAATCTCCCCCCAAGGGAGGTCACCCCAGAAAATGTGTTATGAATTCTAACATTCTACTTCATTGACCTTTCGTTCTGTAGCTCGAAGTCTTTGATTCTTCAATCTTTGATGTCCTTGTACATTATGTAGTGAACTTTGAGACTTGTCCCTTAGGCTTGTGCGATCTTTGAGCTTTCTTTGAGATCATCATCCATCTTAAATCTCTTGATCATCCTTGTTGGGTAGCATTACCTTCATGTGACGTTGTGACTTTCGGACCGGCATGCTCACACTTTTCTTGATCATGACATTACTTATCAGAGTAGCGGAAGCTGTGTTATAGGTCTTTTGGTTGTCATGGCGTCTTTGATCGAACACATTAAGTGTGAGCATGGGGCTGTGAATTGACTCCACTGGAATGAGGTATCTCCATTTCCATCATAACTTGATCCTGTAATAAAACAGTTAGCAATAAAGTGTGTGGACGAATTTGGCTTTGTCATTCGCCCGAGTATGGTTGGATTAACCTCCGGATCCGTGAGGACCGACCTGTGATCAGGTAGATTCATCTTAAGAAGAATCTCCTTGACAGGATTTCCAGTATAAGTATCAGATCATCTGATGTGTAACCATCAAAATCTCCATACTTGCCTGTTCTATGTATTAGAACGTCTCAAAGCAGACAGTATAATAAGAGTGAATCGGTTAGTTACTATCTTACCGATTAAAGATAAAAATTGATTTGAAAATCAATCGACGTGTTACTTGAGAAAGTATTTTTGTGACACATCGATAGTGTTTTATAGCACAAAATCAAATTTCATCAGAAATACATTTGTTTTGAAAGATATACACAGTCAATGTGCTCAAAAATCAGTTGTTGAGCACATCGAAAGGTTTTCCAAAACGATCCGTCAATTCACAACCTGGAACAAGTTTGATTCACAAGGAATCGCACCATCGTTGCTTTCCATTTGTCACAAGTTTAATCCATAGTAGATCTCACATGTCACCTACCAAGAGCTTGTTTGATGTTGCCTCTAGTAGGATTTCCATCTTCATTGTGAGTACTTTCGTATCACTCGGATGTTCTGGCAATACCACGAGGATAATGCGAAGGACTCTTAAAATCTTTACTTGTTGTCACAGTGTGTGAGAAACAAGCACATTATGGATAAGTGTCCTAACGAGACTTTTGGATGATCTCAAGGCTCTAGACTCAATAGTGCATTTTTGGTTTTTAGTAGTCGGAGGCTGGAGCAGACTGCCACCTTTTCAATATCATCTAACTCGGAGTGAGAGAGACGATAGAATTGTATTGATCTCCGTGAGAAATGAAACAAGAATCCTTTGAGGGATCTTGAGTAGCTAGGGAGGGTTGTGCAGCGTATCACTGGGTCCATGATACTTGTCTTCAATGTCAGCAATCAACCTTGTGATTCTGACAGCATATGTATTGACCCGGTTTCTGCCTAATGTTTAAGGAGGGCTGCTTTCTTTTCACCCTTTATCTTAACATTTCTTTTTCATTCTTCAACCCCTTCAGTGCTTACCGAGACTTCATTACTAGAACCTTGTTGGGTTTATTCCAGTACTAGCTCCATCTCAGTCCGCACTATTCCCTTATTCTCACATTACTCCTTTTGTAATCATACCTAAGGACTTCTACACTAACTAGTGGATTGTCCCTGGGTAGATCCCTCCGGCTCTGGCGGGATCATGGGAACATGTACCTAACCATACCATCCTTATAACTCCGATAAAGTAAATACGGGGTCGGTCTTTTGGTACTGTTCTCTTCGCCATCATATACCATTCGCTCCCCCTTAATATGTGCATCGATATTCGAAAAAGTTTAGCACATATGGAGGAGCCTACACTTGAGTTGCTCGTTGGAAGGCTGTACGATCGTTTATTGCTGTATCTCACACAAAATCATTTACAGTGTACCCAAATGGACGTAAAAACATCATTCTTTACGGACCTCTGAAGGAAGAAGTTGAACGGAAACCAACGCAGATGAATTGTTGAACCCATACATCCTGACAAAGTTTACCGTCTCAAGAAAGCATTATATGGTCACAAACAAGCACAAGAGCGAGGTATGATGAACTCTCCAACTTCATGGTATCCAAAGGATTCTCAAAAGGTTCTATTGATCTAACTCTGTTCACAACTAAATATGGGGAAGACATATTGCTTGTGCAGATTTATGTTGATGACATAATTTTTGGTTCTACCAACCCAAAACTTTCAAAACAATTTAGAAAACTAATGCACATCAAGTATATATGTCCAATGATGGGAGAACTGAAATTCTTTTAGGAATTCAGATCCACCAATCCCTCGTGGTATCTGTATAAACAAGCTAAGTATCTTAAGAGATAACCTTAAAAAGCGTGGTATGACCTTATGTGATAGCATTGGTAACCTCCAATGGCTACAAAAACACCTAGATGCTGACTTGAGTAGGAATCCCGTCGACCAAACAAAATATCGTAGTATGGTCGGAGCACTCATGTACTTAACAGCAAGTAGACCAGATATTGTACATGCAACATGTTATTTGCTCGCTATCAAGCGAAACGACTGAGAAAACATCTCATTGCGGTAAAACGGATCTTTCGTACCTTAAAGAACGCATTAACATGGTCTCTGGTATCCGAAGACACCGGTTTCGGAACTAACGCTTTTTTCAGATTCGGATCACGCGTTTGTCTTCGATGCCACGGTAAGATACAATGTGGCATACAATTTCTAGGTGTGATAAGTTAGTCCAGTGTCTCAAAAAACAGGCTACACCTCAATGTCCTTTACAGAAGTCGAGGTATGGTGTTTATCTGCGTGCTGCACACAAGTTCTATGGTTGAGAACTCAGTCACAAATTATGGTTTCTACTTTGATAAAATTTCCTATTATTGTACTCAGGGCAGCATACCCCATCTCGTGCAATCCAGTCCCAACATTCCCATCTATTTTTGTGTTTTATTGTTAAAAAAAGCTTTAAATAAAAAATTTTTTTTAAAAAAAAATTTTTTTAAAAATAAAAAATATTTTTATTTTTAATTTATTTTATATTTTTAAAAATTTTTAAAATAAAAAAAAATTTTTTAGTTAAAAAAATTTTTTTTATTAATTAAAAATTTAATTGTATTTAAAAAAATTTAAAAAAGTAAGGTACCATGCCACACGATTTCAGATCTCAACTTCAATAATAGGAACAGGTTGAAAGGGTATTTTGAATTATTCTTGTCGAACTGAATACCAGTTAGCTGACTTGTTTACTAAAGCTTTAATCGGAAGATAAGTTTAAGTATCTTGTCCAACGACTCGGTATGAGATTAGATCCAGATGAATTTGCTGGAGGTTCTGCAATTGACTCTGCTTGAATCATCAAACATCAATTTTGTAAATATTTTATTCTCTCTTATTTTATTTATAAAAATTTTTGAAAAAGAAAATACAAAAATATAAACCAACAAACAAAAAATAAAAAATAATAAAACCAGAAAAACAAAATATAAAATCAAGAAAAATTGTCAAAATACAAAAAGAATCTTCTCGACATGTCTCTTGGAATCGATAACATTTACGTACCTAGAAATGTTGATTAACATCAACACGGGCGTGTAAATGAAGTTCGAACAGGAGTTTCAAATGCTTTCAAAACATGTCATTTCTAATTTTCTTAAGACTATGTACATTTCATTGCATAACTCGTCCCGAATGTAATCGAAAGTGTATGCTTCGTGCGCTTACTCCTAAAATAAAGAGAATCATCTATCTGTTTTTAAAATCGTTTGAACACAATTTTTCAAAAAGAACTTTCAATGTCAAATTGTCTACATATAAGTTGTGGTATTTTTTCCATAAAAAGTGTGCTATTGTAAAATGTGTGTCACACTCCCGTCCTCGAATAATTTTACAGAATGTAAAACAGAGATTATTTTATGTGAATCAATTTCTGGAGGGGGGTCCTTTAAAACAAAGCCTCTAAATGTGTTGGTTACATCTCATAATGTCAATTTTATGTTTCCAAACGACATTTTGTGAAAATTAAAATGTGGGAAAACTTATAATGTCAATTATTAATAAACAATTTCACTAAGGCATCTCACTCCGTCTTCAACATTTTGTGGTGTCATATCATTTTCTCAGTCCAATGTCAATTTTAATAAAATATTGGGTATCTCCACATATACTGTTGAAGGTGGCTATCAGAAATCTGAATTCATAGCTATATCTGGTATAATTTCCTCCCCATGGAAATTTTCATGTCAAATTTTAATCAATGTATTTTTCAAATACTAGTGTTTATTATTTAAAATAAGGGAGAAAATGTGATTAAAATATGTTATAACGAATGGGATCTTTCAACTCTAAGTGCAACCTTCCTTCATGTGCTAAACAATTTCGAATCTCGAGCACATGTTGTAGGGGGAGTATTTGAAAATAAACTATGCAGTATAAATTTTTTATGGTCAGATCACTGTACCCACAACCTATTAACTTCATGACGATTCTAGCTCATATGGTGGTTAGGTTAGGTATAAGTCCTACGATCCAACCAAACCGGAGGGATCTACCCAAGGACACTCTATAGTTAGAAATAGCAGTCCTTAGGTATGATTGAGATGAATGAGAACAAGAGTAATGTTGACTAAGGTTGAGCTAACACTAGAACAATCACAACAAGGTGTTAGTAATGACGTCTTGGTAAGCAATTGAAGGTGGTTAGTAAAGAATTCTAAAAAGAAATGTAGGGATAAAGGGGAAAGAAAGAATCCACTTACACCTTAGCAGAAACCGGGTCAATTCATAATATCTATTAAAATCACACAGATGAATGTTGATATTGAAGTCCGACATCATGGAACCCAGTGATGCAATGCACAACCCTTCCCAGCCATTCGAGTTTCTCTCAAAAGAAACTTGTCTCATTTGTCACGGAGATACACACGTTATCTATTGACATCTCACTCCGAGATTGTTGATATTGAATATGTGGCAGTCTGCTCCAGCCTCCGATTACTAAAACCAAAGTGACACAAATTGATCTAAGCCAATAAGAGCATCAAATTATAAATCTCATTAGGACACAAGACAAAATACACTTGGTGAACGCCATAAGTTCATTAACTTTAACAAAGATCCCACGCATTATCCTTGAGATCTAGCCAGAACATCTGATTGATACTTAAGTATTCACTGTGAAGATGGAAATCCTGCTTGAGCCAACATCAAACCACGCTCTTGGTAGGGTGACATGCAAGATTCAATATGAATCAAGCTTGTGTTAGACTGATATCAATTTTGGTCAAAGTAAATGAATATGACGACTTAAATCAGAAAGATAGTAACTATCTGATTCACTCTTACCGTGTTGTCTGCTTACGACGTTTCGGTAAAGCAACTAGCAAGTAGTGAATCAAATACATTCAGTGTTAGAAGATCCTACCCTTTAGAGCTGGAAACCCTGTCAAGGAGAATTCTTTGAATCTACCCTGATCATAGGTAATAGTAATTTATACATATAAAATGGAAACCGAAGGTTAGATGCAACTAAACTAAAGATGAATGACAAAGCCAATCATCCTATTATTGCTATCTGTATTTTATTCAGATAAGACGACGGTGTTGCTGCTCATTCCAGCGAAGTCGGATTCATACACCACATGCTCATACTCAACTTCAAAGTCCAATCATTCACATCAAGATAGTTGATTCTAACTTCCCCATCCATCAAAGAGCCAAAGTCAAATTAAAGAAATCATCAATGGGGAATTGGTTAGACTTATAAACATATGTAAAACAAGAATGTAACAAGTATGAAGCATGTAGGTCAAGAGCACAATTTGATCAAGGAAGGCACATCAAGATGATCAGTCAAGGCGATGATGCAAGATAACGACTCAAGAATTCAAAGTCCAAAAGATAAAGGATCAAAATTAAGATCACAAGGCATGATGAACAAAGCCATTACAAACAAACAAACCAAACAAGGCTAATCATAAACGTCAAACGTCATATCTTCAATGTCCATCGGTGGTACGAGGAATTTGAAAAAGAGACCTCAACATTGGGGAGATACGTTAGCCTAATTATATTAAGTCAAATCAAGAATGTTATCGGTCTTAAAAAGTCAAACTAGGTCTTGTATTGTAATAGGGCTATTCGGTGTTCAACGGCTGGATTGTAATATAATATTGTCCGTGTTTCTGGCTCAAAGCCCAAGTTAAACCAAGCCCGACCCGTTTAGAAAGCCCAAATGCCAAGATAGCAAGGCATGGGTATAAATATCCCTTCACCACACTTGGTGAAGGGTGTTGGTTACATTTCTATCACTTGTAATCCACCAAATCTAAATTCTAACTTTCTATCTTGTTTCCCCCTCTCTACTTTCTCTCTCTAATTTTCTTCTAATTTCTATCTATTGGTAAAGATTAGTGTGTGTAATGTATAAATCCATGGGATTACATGTGGTATCAGTCGCCAAGGGGTGTTTAGTGCTTGATTGTGTCAAAATTCGTGGGTTCTTATTTTTTGTTTTGGTTCGAAAGTAAAACGCAAGCGAAAACCATTTTTTTGATCTTTATTCGTGCCTTATAATGTTAAAGTTGTGTACTTTTGTGTTTAGATAAAGCCATTGTATCGTTTATTAAGGCTCTACACTTTATTTAGTGGCATAGTCGCAAGATTGAAGAAATTTTCTTGGTTGCGGTTTGTTTAAATGAATATTTCATCGTTGCGTTTTGCTTAGGGATCACGATTGCGTTTTGTGTATAAAGACAAATTGTACGGTCTTGTGGTCCAAAAAGTACAGTTGTGTTTTGTATTTTACTCCATTGCTTTTGCCTTACAATGCGTTTTGCCCTCAGACTGCGTTTTTGCCTCAAGATTGCCGATTTGCCCGTTGCGTTTTGCTCATTGAAGACATTTTTATAGACAAATCTCATCTTATGCTGCCAAATTTCAAAAATGTTGCGTTTTGTCTAGTCATAGCGTTTTGCTTCTGCTTTTTGTCCTTCAGGTTGCGTTTTTGCTCAAAGTCTCTAGCGTTGTCTAAAAGTAGTCCTGCATTTCTATTGTGTTAGTCACTGAGCTTTTGGTGGCCATTGCGTTTGTCTCGAGAAACTGTTGATTTTTGGTGGAAAAAGAAGGTTGCGTTTTGTCTAAAAGTGTATTGCGTTTTGTCCAAGTTGCGTTTTGACTATTGAGATTTGTCAAACATTCTTGGTTGAGATTTGCCAATCGTTCTTCGTTGAGACTTCTACACTTGCCTCTTTTAACAACAACCTCAAGGACTAGAACTTCATCTTGGAACTTAACATAGCACTCACTTAAATAAACTAACTCATAATCTACCTACTTCAAATAATTATTCATTAGGTTTCTTCTTGATTTGTAAAAAATCCAGTGAAAGATACGATCTTTTCTCGGTTTTAATCAATAGAATTGTAAAATCAGTGAACGTTAAATTCATTTAAAACACTATCAATCACTTCATAACACTTAATCTGATATCTATTACAACAACTTCATCAAAATGTCAAATTCAAATACCAATTTGCAAACTCAATCATCGAATGCTTTTCATAATGCTATCATGGAAGCGGGTAGCAAAGATCGTCCACCAATGTTAGCACCGGGTGATTACGTTCAGTGGAAATCTAGAATCAAGAGATACATTGACACCAAACTAACAGTGAACTCATCCACCATTGTCTCCAAAATCCACCATACACGTATCAATTGGCTGAGAAAACAGTTCCAGTTGCTGAAGGTAGTTCTAAAACAACTACAGAGAGGTATATGGAGAGCTTTAAGAATGTTTCACAAGACATACGAGATCAACTGAATGCCGAAGCTGAAGCCGTTCAGATAATTCTCATAGGGATAGATAACGATGTCTACTCCACAGTTGATGCTTGTCCGAATGCATGTGAAATGTAGAAAGCTATTGAAAGGTTGAAACAAGGTGAATCAATCAATGTTCAAGATCTTGAAACCAATTTATATTGGGAGTTTGGAAAATTCACATCACGGGATGGTGAATCACTTGAATCGTATTACTCACGGTTTTACAAGATGATGAATGAGCTTGTCAGAAATCAGTGTCATGTTACAAATCATCAAGTGAATGTCCAGTTCTTACTTCAACTACAACCAGAATGGCAAAGGTTTGTGACACTTGTTAAGCAGAGTCAAGAGCTGAAGACTGTCTCCTATCACAAGCTTTATGACATTCTGAAGCAACACCAGAATGAAGTCAATGAGATAAGAGCTGAAAGACTAGCACGTACTGCTAATCCACTTGCACTTGTTGCTCAACAACAACCAGTTTACCATCATCAAAACCATCCTACTCAAAACACTCAATATTCCTCCACCAGATCGCAACAGTCTACCAGAAACAGAGGAAAAGCAATTGTTACCTCTTCTGCTCCTACTTATGATCCAGAACCTGCTACGGTTACTGAAGATGAGGAAATGTCAAAGGAAAAGGAGATTGACAAACTCATGGCTTTAATTTCTCTCTCGTTCAAGAAAATCTACAAACCTACCAACAACAACCTTCGAACTTCATCAAACACCAGTCGAGCTAATCAAGATAATTCTCCAAGAATCAACAGAGGAACTGGGTATGATAATCAGAGGGCAGTTAATGTTGCTGGGGCTAGGGAAAATGTAGGTACTCCGGTAGTGCAAAAGTCTGGGATTCAGTGTTACAACTGCAAGGAATATGGGCATGTATCAAGGGAATGTCAGAAACCAAAACGAGTAAAGGATGCAGCTTATCACAAGGAAAAGATGTTATTGTGTAAACAAGAGGAAGCTGGGGTTCAGTTGAATGCAGAACAAGCGGAAGAATATACTGATATGAGTCGAAGATTCGGAATTGGAAGCACATTAAATGTACATGCACATATTCAATAGGTAACTCCAGATCCGTGACATTCTGGACAATCAATAAGTGGATGAGACCAATGCATAAGTATAAAACAATAATACAACTATAATTATTTTTATTAGCCATGGAAAATAAACATCATGAGCAAAACCTGAGATCTAGTAAAGACTTATTAATGGCGGAAGAAGGTGGACTGTATGTTGCTTAAATACACATACCATTTTCCATAAAAACGACTTAAAATGACTAAACCAATACCAAAATACATGTATTTGTATGTTTTACATTGAATTATGCAGGAACGGATATTCAAAAAAGAAAGCAAAACACCAAACTAAGCACAGGATGGAAAAGACAAATAAAAACCGAAGCCAAAAGTCATCAAAGTCAAAAGCCACAGCCAATGAATAAAATACCATTAAGGACTAAAAATTTTTGCCAAACCTCAAGTGTGTTACAAAAGACAAGGGCTGAAAATCATAAATCCGGGTGAGAGTATAACTTAGGGCCAGTACGCCAAACCCCCCCTTAAGTAATATAAAAAAGTAAACTTACAATGAATTATAAGAAAGAGGGCAAAGCTATCAAACTACCCCAAACTCCATCTTTTCCCGCCCAACAAAACCCAGGTACAGCTAAGGGATGTCTTCCCATACCTTCTCCCTGCAAAACACTCAACACCCTAGATAAATCATTTCAACCACTCTACTATTCCTTTTCCCCCCCCAGCTGTATATGTCCATGTTTGCAATTCCCTCACACCATTTCAAGTAAATTTCGATGGCTTTTGATTGCCTTTAAAAAGAAGCACAAAAGAAATTGAAGGCTGGGATTTGTTTTAGAATCTCCTCACACAACAAGCACACTTGGTTTTTGTCTCTACAAAGAAACAAAGAAGAAAGAAGAGGAAAAAGAGCAAAAAGCCAAGACCTTAATTCGTTTTAGTATAAATAGGGCCATTGTATCCCAAGAAAAAGGATCGTTTTTTTTACATAGCTCTTAGTTACATTTCAGCTTATTTTAAGTCTTGTAACTTAATTTTGTTTATATCAATTGAGTTCTTTAGTCAATTTTACATTCCAAAGTGTTAAGTTTCTTAATTGTGTTTGTTTTTGAGTTCAAAAAGCTCTCAATACAGCTTTTTTATAACTCTTTAATTAAAGTAAATTTAAAAAGTTAAATAGTTAAGAGAAAATCACAAAAAAACCACTTACACTCTCAAAAGAACACCACACGTTATTTTAAAGATGAGAAAGCCATTCTGATGGCTTATGGACTCTCACTAAGCAGTGTTTTATACAACTAGAGCTTGTAGATACTTTGTTTGACCCTATTTTGAGCAAGGTATTGTTACGTTTCTCCTTTTTCTTATTATCTTATTACATGCAAAAACTACTCATTATTGCTTACTTGTTACTATAATTTGCATATTTATGCTTTATCAGATTTTAGTGCTTATCCTGCTAGTTGTTATTTAAAAGTGACTTAATGCCAACATTTCTAGTTAGTACTGTTTTAGTTATGAGTTAAAACTGTTAGATTGATTCAGCTTATTTAAGTGCTTATCCTTGATTGAAGTCTGCTTATAAATGCCCTATTTTGTTGTTTGATAATCTGTTTTTAATAAATTAGGATTAAATCAGCTTAAAATAAAAAGAAAAATGATTTTTGAAAACTTTAAGGGGTATTTTCAACTAGCAGTACTAACCCAAAGTTAGTACTGCTAGTTCACTTTTGGAACTTTTAAAAAGCTACAGTTATAACTTAACTAGCAGTACTAACTCCAATTTAGTACCGTTAGTTCAAACTGTTAGTACTCGGTGGTTCATATTTACCTTATCAGCTTATTATTTTCTGCTTATTTAAATTTCTTAGCTTTTTAGAGTAATTAAACCATTTTCCTTTCTGTCTTTAGGGAAGCTTATTTAAGCTTATTTTCCCTTTTCAAAGTAAATTCAATAGTGTATCAAGATTGTAGCTTTAGCGTTTTGCCATTTTAGTTTAATCTAGTTGCTTATTCTTATGCCTGAATGCTTATTAGGGGTAGTTAATTATCTGTTTTAGCTTATTTGCTTATTTCTTGTTTCATTGTGTTTGGTTTAAGCTAGCATACTAACCTTAAAAGCTAGCGTACTCTAACTCCAAGTTAGTACTGTAAGTTTAAAACTGTTAGTACTGTTGTTAGTACTGCTGGTGTTTTTCTTGCTTAAGTTAGCTTAATTGCTTTTTGAATTTGCTATTTAGAAGTTAGTTTAGCTTAATTGATTTGTCTTAAGCTTATTTGAGCTTATTGTGTCGTAAAAGAAAAGTTTTAAGTGGTTTTTTTTATTACCATTTCTAAGTTGTATTCTTGTTCCAGCTTATTTTCTTTGCTTATTTTTATGTGCATTTGCTTATTAGGTTTAGTGCCCAATCACATCCTTGTCATATTCAAAACATCAATTACCAAATCGCGTTTCGATTTTCCATTCTATACCCGTTGGGACATAACGACCTGGGGAATCATACTTCCGGCTACATATATATTTTATTTTGGTGAACTTTTAACCATTCCTTGTGCAAAGGTAATTGGTTGAGTGTTTGCTTATATATTATATATATATATTATCATAAGTATTGAACCGGAACCAAATTTTGCGGCCGCAGTCGGGGAGCTGTGAAAACGATTATCGGTAAACGTTTGACAAATTTGTTTGTTTGAATCTGTGAATATTTTCTTCTATAAAAATATAAAAAGTACAAAATAATTTTTATCATTTTCTTTTATTAGTATAATTATCTATAAATACAAAAGAAAAATCAAAAATATAAAAACATTGTCCTAAAAATAGAAATAAAAATTCACAATTGGGGTAAAAATACCAAAATATAATATTCTCAATTGAGGTATTATCATAATAACTTCCGGTGAACTTGTTGGTTCCCAACTCGAACAAAAGATTTAAAAACTGGGCCATTTGTTCTCTACGACATAACGGCTCACCTCGAAAATTAAACAAACTATAAATTGGGTATAAGGAGGTTGTTCAAGAAACTTTACGACCCAAAGGAGAAATAAGCTCGCGCTATTGCTACTCCTCCCGCTCCCCTGTGCGTTTATCTTTTAGAGAGCTACCGTAAAGTAAGTAATTATTTGGTGAAAGTGTCTTATCTCATTGTCCGGTAAAATTCATTGTGAATAAATCAAAGAAAAACCAAAAAATAAAAAAATTAGTGTAAACTTCTTTTAATATTTCTATTTTTGTGCATGCCACAAAACACTATTCCTCTCAATTCCGTAAAATAACGTCGACAACAACAAGTCCGACAAACTTCTGTTGAATCACCAAATCTTGAGAAACCAAATAACAATCCTCCCATAGTTACGATGGATGATAATCGTACTATGGCGCAATTGCTCGAAGCACCCACCGAGGGTTACGAGGATGCGATCGTTGTTCCCGAAATTACTGCGAACAACTTTGAGATCAAGCATGGTCTACTTAATCTTGTTCAAAACAAGCAATTTTTTGGACACGATAAAGAAGACCCACATGCTCACATCCGATATTTCAACAAGATCACTTCTACGATGAAGTTCCCCGAACCAGCCCAGTGACGTCGGTTAAGCTTATGCTTTTCCCATTTTCCCTCGAGGGAGCAGCCCGGATTTGGCTTGAAAAAGAGCCCCCTCAATCGATTCTTACATGGGATGATCTTGTTTCGAAATTCATTAACAAATTCTTCCCTCCCTCTAAAACAACAAATCTTCGAAATGAAATCACAAGATTTCAACAAAAATTTGATGAAACGTTTTACGAGGCATGGGACCGATTCAATGATCTTCTTAGGGGATGCCCGCATCATGGGTTTTCAGAATTGCATCAACTCGATACATTCTATAATTCCCTAAATTCGAATGATCAAGATTCATTGAACTCCCCGCCTGCGTGGCAACTTTCTGGATAAAATTGCTCAAGAATGCCTAAAAATCATCGAGAGCAAGTCCAAAGTTCGTCAATCACGAAGCAAGGCCATTGTTTCCAAAGTGAGTACGAGCTCTTCCACCCCAGCAGTTTCATCCGATATTGCTGAGCTGAAAGATATGGTTAGAGCATTGATTCTCGATAAGAAAAACCAAACTCCAGCTCCCGCTCCCGTAAAAGCGGTCGAGCAAAGTTGTGTAACTTGCGGGGGTGGGTCATATCTTACCAAAATTGTCCAGCCACCGATGGCAACATCTATCGTGACAATATCCAAGAATCACGTTCACAAGCAGCCGTATTTAACTAAACCAAGGGAATGCCCAGTTATACCGACCGTCAATGGTTTGCAAACCACATTCACCTCCCGTTATTTCCTCCTATGCAAACCATCAAAACAACCAAAATCAGGGGAATCAATTTCAACAACCATAAACCGGGGGAACAATTTAACCAAAATCGGGGTAATAATTTCCATCAAGGACGAGTTACCAACCCCCAGATTAATCAAACCCCGACTTTTCACGCTCCCAGCTTACCAAGCCAGTTTTTTCCACCAGCACCAGGTGTGTCTAAGCCCGGTTTTGATAACTAAGTCAAAGCAAAACGACGCGTTAAGAAAAATATGCAAAAATCCAATGGCAAATATAACGTACCTGAATCACCAAATTCGTAAATAGTAATATCCGCTTCTACTTCGGGTTCGGGTTTTCTTCAAGTAACACCATTGCTAACCCGCAAAGGTGGATTTGAAAAGCAATCAACTACCCGAAGCGTGGTTTCCTATAAGGCCTCAAATATATTTCTTCTCCTCCTAAATAGACGGAAAATGAACCCCCGAGGTACAAAGGATACCTGTGCAACCAAGCACCGAAAACATCCACCTCCATTGGTCAAATACTAATGACACAAATGGTGAAGCCCGTTGTTTTGTTTCAAAGACTAAACCACCTTGCCTTATCCTTCAAGGTCCAACAAAGAATAAGCTCCAGTGAAAAAGACAATCCTAGCTTCAAAATTTATAGATTTTTCGAATCACATTTCGAGCCAAATCTTGTGCTGTTGATCTTGAAGTAACATGCCCCGGATCCTTATTCCGCTGCGACCCATTTTGGGGGTGTTACAATAATTGAGTTGACAAAGACACCAGTAAATGAGAATTTCTCGGCGGTTATCCTAAAAAAGTTTCCCGAAAAACTTGGAGACCCCGGTAGATTTCTTATATCGTATGATTTTCCGAAGATGAATGAGTGCTTAGCCTTAGCCGATCTCGGTGCAAGCATCAACCTAATGCCTCTCTCCATTTGGAAAGAACTAAATCTCCCAGCTTTGACCAAAACCCGAATGATACTTAAACTTGCCGACCGAACGATTTCTACTCCAACCGGCATCACCGAGGATGTTTTCGTGAAAGTTAGAACGTTCTTCTTTTCTGCCGATTTTGTGGTCGTTGATTACGTTGCCGATCCTCGGGTTCCCCTAATTCTAGGAAGACCTTTCTTGAGAACGGCACGTACCTTGATAGATGTTCACGGTGAACAAATGACCCTTAGACATGATGACCAGTCCGTGACCTTCAAAGTTGGTGATACTAAGACTTTCTCCTAAAATATCATTGAATCGATTAACCGAGTCGATGTTATTGACATTGCTTGTGAAGAATATGCTCAAAAAGTACTTGAAATTTCTGAAAGTGGCAATCCCACTTCCCCTTCGGACCTTATGATCGATTCTCGCTCTCCATCTTTCAC
>BQNB010054088.1:0-39693 GCA_026074375.1 Tanacetum coccineum | reverse complement strand
TAAGGGTAAGCGCACTGATACGTACACTATCCTTTTTCTTGAGCTAAAGACATTGAATGTATTGTAAGAACAGCTCAAGACCGAGAAACGTTAATTTTCTCGTTGTGAGGATAAGTTATAAACCTTCCTTTATTTGAAGTCCGGGTTATGTACTGATATTTGCACATAAGCCATTTAGAAAATTAGAAATGACATGTTTTGAAACTATTTGAAAACTCTCGCTCGAACTTCATTTACACACCTGTGTCAATGTTAATCGACATTTCTAAGCACGCAAATGTTATAGATTCCAAGAGACATGTCGAGACGATTCTTTTTGGAAATTTTCTGATTATGTTTTTTTTTGAAGTTTTATATTTTTGTATTTTCCTTTTCTAAAAAATATGTACATGGTGATGTTTGATGATGATATCAAGCAGTCTTATTTGTCAGAACCTCCAGATCCGCTGGAGTCAAACATCTCATACCAATCCTTCTGACAAAATACTTAAACTGATCCTCAGGAAGGGCTTTCGTAAACATGTCAGCTAATTGGTATTCAGTTCTGACAAAATATAGTTCAATTATACCATTTTCAACATGTTCCTTTATGAAATGATACCGAGTATGGATGTGCTTTGTTCGCGAATGTTGTACGGGGTTGCATGATATTGCTATGGCGGTGATTTATAGTGGTTCGGTCACGAAGCTCCTCTTCGCCCTACTCCACTCCCCGAGTATCCAACTCGAGAGTTACTTCACTAATCAACAAGCTCCCTTTCGGCGGAGAAAACCTTATACCAATGCTTACATTATTTTCCGACACTAAGCTAGATGTCGAGTTCTTCTTCAGGTACAACCAAACCCGTTATGTTTTATGGCCCAACATAACAAACCTTGTGTTTTATGGCCTAAACACATAAACCGCGTCGCTTATATTATTTTTCGACACTAAGCTAGATGTCGAGTCCTAATCTTAGCTAGAACCAATCTACCACTTCACCAATGTATTTTAAGGCCTAAAATACTAACCAACCCACAATCAACCCATCCAAATATATACATCATTTGGATCTACACACTACTAAAGATTGGAAGACATGGACTCGATCTATATGTAACAAATGTTACAAATGGACTAACTAGACTACATAACTTCGGATCTTGAAGATGACCGAAGTTCTTCTCTTGCACTTGAGGAAAGGAGGAAAGGATAGAAGATTTGATCACATTTAAACAAGATTAACCAAGTTGAATGATCAAAGATTTAGAGAGATTTAGTGAGATCTAGAGAGAGAAAGAACTGAAAGAAAATCATGCAAAAGGGTTGTAAAAATAGTTGGAGGTAACCCACTATTTATAAGAGCTGAAAAATAGCCTGTCAGGAAATGGCAATCCCAGATATATTAGGGGGCCGCCGGATATTTAAAGGGGCCGCCGGCCTATTTAAGGGACCGCCCCGACAAACGCTCCTATTTTTATCTTTTTGTGGTGACAAACTTCTCTGGTGAAAGTGACACTTGTTTTGGGGGGAAATGGCTAGATTTGAATTTTGAAATAATTACTACATAAAACATTTCTTTATAATTCAAAAATAATTTGTCTTATTAATTTTTGAGAAATTGTTTTGTTACATTTATAAAAATGTAATGTTTAAGACTAAAACTTATTTCTTTGATCATACTACAAGTTTAATGTTGTTTGTACATACCTTATGTGATTTACGTCGGGTGCAAACAAATGTTAGTGTTGATGTAGACTTGAGATGTCGAGAGTTGTATTGATGTAGACTTGAGACGTCGTGAGATGTATATGCATGTATGCATTGATGATTTGTGATTACGAGTAACTAGCGCATTTTACTTTACGTATTACAAGTCACATGTTTGTCATCACCAAAACATAAAGAGATCGTATAGATTAAATATCATAATATTTGCACTAACATTTAGTAATTGGGCGTCTTGTTGATTCTTTCGTTTGCGTTCCCTATTGGTATAGATATTCCATCTCTTCCTTTAAAGGAGTCCCATGGCATTGATTCGTATTTATTTGCACCTATGAAATTCCTTATGTGTTTCCTAGCCTTTGATTCGATATTCTCCGTGGGGAGCACCCGTGTTGTTTGTCGAGAAGAAAGAAGGTTTGTTTTGAATGTACAAAAACTATTGGGAATTGAATAAGTTGACCATTAAGAACCATTATCCTCTCCCCAGGATCGACGACTTATTCGACCAATTACAAGTCTCGCGTTATTTCTCTAAAATAGATCTTTGATTTGGTTATCATCAGCAGATAGTGCATGAAGAAGATATTTCAAAAAACCTGCATTTAGAACACGTTATGGACACTTCAAGTTTACAGTTATGCCATTCGGGTTGACAAATGCACCAGCGGTTTTCATAGACTTAATGAACCGGGTGTGCAAGCCGTATCTGGATAAGTTTGTTATTGTGTTCATTGATGATATCTTGATATATTCGAAGTCCAAGAAGGAGCATGAGGTTCATGTGAGATTAGTTTTGGAGCTGCTAAAGAAGGAGAGGCTGTTTGCCAAGTTTTCTAAGTGCGAATTTTGGTTACAAGAGGTACATTTCTTAGGACACGTGGTCAACAGCAACGATATTCATGTATACCCAAGTAAGATTAAAGCAATGAAGAATTGGAAAGCCCCAAAGTCACTGTCAGAAATACGGTCATTTCTGGGATTGGCTGATTACTATCGATGTTTCATCGTGAATTTTTCTAAGATTGTTAAACCCCTTACTTCACTGACACAGAAGAATTAGAAGTATGAGTAAGGCGTGGATCAAGATAAAGCCTTTCATACTTTGAAGGACAATTTATGTAATGCACCAATATTGTCATTGCCGGACAAAGCAGAAGATTTTGTAGTCTACTATGATGCGTCAAATCTAGGATTGGGATGTGTGCTCATGCAAAGAGGCAAGGTGATTGTGTACGCATCACGGCAATTGAAGATTCACGAGAAGAACTATACCACGTATGATTTAGAATTGGGTGTAGTAGTCTTTGCTCTTAATATTTGGAGACATTACTTGTACGAGACGAAAAGTGTTATCTATACAGATCATAAGAGTCTTCAGCATATATTCGACTGGAAGGAGTTAAATATGCGCCAAAGAAGATGGATTGAATTGTTCAGTGACTACGATTGTGATATTCGCTACTATCTAGAAGAGGCGACTGTAGTGGTTGATGCGTTGAGTAGGAATGAGAGAGTGAAACCAAGATGAGTACGCGCAATGTCCATTAATATTATTCAAGTGTTAAGGACAATATATTGGCTGCTCAAAGGTGAGGCATCCAAGGAAGAGAACAAGCCAGCAGAAATGTTGCGTGGCTTGGATCAACAAATGGAAAAAAAGATGGAGGTTTATACTTTGTGGATAGAATATGGATTCCTTTGATAGGTGATGTAAGGACCATAATTATGGATGTGGCGCATGCTATGAGATACTCTGTTCATCCAGGAGCGGATAAGATGTATTATGATTTACGAGAGATGTATTGGTGGCCGGGTATGAAGAAGGATATAACTACATATGTTGGTAAGTGTTTGACTTGCTCGAAGGTGAAGGCTGAACATCAAAGACCATCGGGTTGTTTTACAACCAGAGATACCTGAGTGGAAATAGGACAAAATCACCATGGATTATATCACTAAGTTGACGAGGTCAATTGGTGGATATGATACGATTTGGGTAATAGTTGATAGATTGACCAAGTCAGCTTATTTTTTGACTATACGTGAAGACTATAAATTAGAGAAGTTGTCAAGACTCTACATCAATGAAATAGTAGGGCGGCATGGAGTGCCTGTGTCAATTATTTTCGATTGTGATGGACGACTTACGTCGCAGTTCTAGCAAACATTGAAGAAAGCCTTAGGAACGCGGTTGGATATAAATACGACTTATCATCCTCAAATGGATGGGCCAAGTGACCGTACCAAACAGACTTTGGAGGATATGTTGAGAGGGTGCGTGATTGATTTTGGTGGTAGTTGGGATACTCATCCACCCTTAGCTGAGTTTTCCTACAACAATAGTTATCATTCGAGTGTTCGATGTGCTCCATTTGAAGTGTTGTATGGAAGGAAGTATAGGTCACCTGTTCATTGGGCTGAAATTGGAGAAAATTGGTTGGTTGGACCAGAATTGGTACAAGAGACAACTGATAAAGTGATATTGATTAAGGAAAGGATCAAAGCATTTAGAGATTGCTAAAATAGCTATGTTGGCAATAGGCATAAACAATTAGGGTTTAAAGTTGGTGATAAAGTGATACTGGAAGTGTCGTCTTGGAAATGTGTAGTGCGTTTGGAAAGAAAGACATGTTAGCATCAAGGTGTAGGACCATTTTAGATCTTTGAAAGGATCGGTCCTATAGCCTATTGATTAAGTTTGCCTCAATAATTGAGTAGTGTACTTGATGTATTTTAAAATTTAAAGAAGTATTTGGCAGATGCAAATCTGCATGTGCCTGTAGAAGAAATTAAGGTAGACAAAACTCTTCATTTTGTTGAAGAACTTGTTGAGATTATCGATCATGCGGTTAAAAGTTTGAAGCGTAGTAGGGTTCGGGTAGTTAAAGTCCATTGAAACTCGAAGCGAGGTCATGAGGATTTCATGAAAATTAAGTATCCACACTTGCTCGTTGAGCAAACTATCATTGGAAGTACTAATTAAAGTTGGGTACACGGGGTACTGGCAGACTTTAGTGCACCCTTAAATGTTCTTAGGTGGTTTGGTTAAAGTTATATATTGAGTAAACCTGAAGTCGAGCCGATTCTTCAAAAACGTTGAGCTTTGTAACAACTCATAACTTGATTTCAAGACAGTTCTTGTTTGATGAGTTGCGGGGTTAAGTTATGAATCAAGTTGTTACACAGTTTAAGGGTTTTGAGGGGTTTCCTCGAGGATGGGCGAGACTCATGTAGTTTGGATGTTTCTTTTTGCTCATAGCCGTTATGCTGCTATTTGTACCCTTGTGTGAGTAGGTACAATTATTAGCAGTAGAATCGATTAAATTTCGTGGCGAAATTTCTTTTAGTAAGGGAGACTGTGACAACCGCGACTTAGCGAGGTTAGTTTAACCGTTAGTGTTAATTTGCCTAGTTTTATGAGTTTGGTATTATATGCTTAAGATGAATTGGTGATATGTGTGTTATGATATACGTGTTATTATAAGTGTTTGTGATAGTAGAAATTAATGATTTAGTCACTTTATTTCAAATGTGATGGTGATTTCAGAAGTATAGTGATTTTCGTTATTTTTTATCGTCGGTAAAATTGAAGAAGCATGAATCGTTAATTTCGAGTTGAGACTAATTAGTGAATTGAGGTTTTATAATTTATTTATGAGGTAATAAATAAGAATAATATGAAAATAATAATAATAATAATAATAATAATAATAATAATAATAATAATAATAATAATAATAATATTAAGGTAAATAAGTAGTAAATAGTTTTATATTTAAAAATATATATATAAATAATATATGGAGGGAGGAGAACGAAATTTATAAGTAAAATAATTAAAACAATTAATTATTAAAGGTGTGTTTGTTTTGGATCGGTTTAAAAAAGGGAAAGAAGCCCAAGTTGGATTAGAATTCTAGTTTATGTTTTATAAAAATAAATTAGTGTTTTATTTTTTTTCTTTTCTCTGTGTCGACACCCTCACCCAAACCCTAGCCCCCATTATTGATTTTTCAAACTCTCAAGAAATCAAGGTTTTATCTTTTGTTAAAATTAAGTTAGTTTTAATTTTTATAATCTTAATCATCTATATATTTTAAACATTGTTTTAAAAAATCATGTAACACTTAAATTGATGGTCTAGGGTTCATGTATAATCTGTAAATTAAAGGTTATGATTATCAATAATCATTTTGGGGTTGATGATTAGCGTATGGGAGGGTTTAATTAGGTTTAATTGTGGTAAATTCGGAATAGAAATCTGGGCAGAATTTTAGGTCACCTTGCGAGAGCTATAAATTGGTCATACGGATAGCTTTTATTTATTTTCTTGAGTCTAAAATTAACTACAGAGAGTCTACTTTCCAACCCAATTGGTTTCATGAATTAAAAGTGAGTGAAAGTCAGTCAAAATAATTTTGCAAGATTCGTTGTCAAAACTGAGTTTTAGGAGGCAGATTCTGGGTTGTGATTGTGAGGTCAAAAACCAAATCAAAACGACTTTTTAATTGATGGGATTTCTACAGTAGCATGTTCATGATGTCTATGAATTTCTAGAATTTTTGTAGATTTTTCTCAAATGTCTAAATGAGTCTGGTCGAGTCAAACTTTTGAGTGGTCCAATCAGGTCAATTTCTGGACACTTTGTGATGTTAATTTTTTTTAAATAGCTAGACTTATTATTATTTTTTCTAAAAATTACAGTAGTTATAAAACTCATTGAAGATGTAGGAAATGCAATATGGAAATCTAATTGGGTCATTTAGTATTTTATTAGTGATCATGAAGTGACTATAAAATTCTGCTATAATCTAAAAAGTTAAATAAAGGGATTTAAGGTATTTAGAGTATAAATAAAGTATGGGATGTATGGTAGGATGTTTATAAGCATATTATAGACATTAGTATCCATCAATTGAAAGGTTACATGTTTAAGGCCGTGAAACCTTAATCATGCGTTACCCGTAGATTATGTTTGTGTAGACTTTGCTTTGAATTTATGTGCGCGTTCGTGAAGCTTGAGGTGAGTATTCATAGCCCCTTTTTCTATATTTTCTTGGGGTGAAAATGATACTAAATTGATTTGAAATGTTTTAATGTCTGCGAATAATTGTTTTACTTAGTTTTGGACATTACTTGATATTATATGGCTTATGTGTATGCATTGTTGGATCGGAGGGGTACACCTACCCATGATGGATCAGAGGGGTACGCCTACCCGGGATGGAATAGAGGGATACACCTATCCCATATTTGTGTGGTACATTCTGGGTGAGCTTGGTTGCTTATAGTGTCAGTGCTAATCTAAGCCCGAATGTGTAATTAATTGTGTGATGATTTTAATTGCTGCATTTGTGTATAATTTTCTTGTATGTCCTAATGATTTCTGATTCACAGCAAGTGTAAGTAATTTGTGTCAAACCTATGAATCTCACCAATATTATTATTGACGTTATAAAGTATCATTTTCAGGTCAACATAGTGAGGCCAAGGATGTTAATTTGTGTGGCTAGAGAGACTTTAGGAAACCTGCATTCTTGAAGCCTTCTTTGCTAGAGACTTCATTTATCTAAATATAACATAGTGAGGCCAAGGATGTTAACGTCTGAACCATCTTACAAATCACCAAAATCATACTCATCCTCAGTGTCAAAATGTTTTCATCCCAAGTTTACCCCAAAACTTATTTAGTCTTCCTAACATGCTCAAAGCAGTCAGGGTGAACCAAAAGTTCAAAAAGATTGCAAGGCTGAATACAAGAAGATGAAAGCTAAACTGGCACTCCTTGAGGGTAGTCCTCCTACTTCTCACTCCTCAAAACCCTTTTAATCAAAGAACAAAGGCCTTGTTGCTGAAACGTTCGATTGGGATGAGGAAGAAGTATCAGATGAGAAGGAGGAGATTGAGGTCAAGGTAGTAATGGCTTTGGCTTATAATGAACTCTCTGTAGGAAAGAATCATGCTCGCAATGGTGAATGGATCGAATCACCATGAAAAAGGTAAATATTCTTCTCTCTATGGATGAGGACTCAAACTGGCAAACGTATCTTAAATATATCAACATTGACCTAAAGTATGTTGAAGAGCGGAGATTAATCTTGTTATCTAAATATAACAAAATTGTTTTTTAATTAAATAAGTGTAAAGATGATCTACTTGCCTTAAAATAAGCAAAGCTTGAGCCTATCACTTTTCAAATTCAAAACACTAAACTTACAAGGTTAAATCATGCTCTTCAAGATCAACTAAAAAAAGAAAGAAAGGTCAATAAAAAATGGCTAAATAGCTCAAATAAGGTTATTTAATGCATGAGTGAGCAGATTCCAAACCAAAAGAAGAAAATTCTTGGTGGTGAACAGCTCACTAAATCATCATCTAAAAAATGATGCTAAAGACAACCCTTTTATTCCTGCCTCTCTAGATTATGACCATGAGATGGTCCCAAAATCCAAAGATTGGGTTGAAAGACTCTACCCTGATAGCAAACTTACAAACTTTAATACCGAAATAATTCTAGTCCCTGAAAGTCAAGTTGTCAATGAGTGTCTTCAACTCACTAAGGCACCCTCTGACCCCGAGTCTTCAAAAGATTCAGGCTCAAAACCTCAAACCCCTCTACCTCCACTAAAAAATCTTCAGAGAGCTTCTCCAAGCTCTGAGGTAATGACTTTGACTTACCAAGACCACTATCCAAGGGAGAGATCTGGTTTGGGAACAATGAAACACATAAAGACTGAAACTAAAGAATCTTTAAAAAAGAATCTTTCAGGACGTGTCACTATTTCTGATACTGAATCAATTACTTCTTTAGTTCCTACTAAATTCAAAAAAATGACCAAGAGTCTAAAATTGATGAGCTGATAAACCTGGTCTAAATGTTAATGGATGAGAAAATTAACTCCACTCAAAAGATTCATGAACCCAAATTTGTGTCCTTACAACCTGAGTCGTCTAAGTCAGTTAAATCATCCAAACAGAGTCAAGAGTCTAAACTAAATGGCAAGAACCTTGACTTATCTAAGCCAGTTAGACCTAAACCCCTTCAGAAACCCAAGCTCAAATGTGAGATTTGTAATTATACCAATCATTCAACTGATGATTGCTATAGGATCCTCTACTCTATGAAATGAAAGAAAGAGGGTCACAAGACCTCAGATCATGACATGTACACTGCATCATTGAAAAGTAGTCAAAACTATAAGGCACCGCCTTATCAATAAGACCTCAGATCCTGAAATCCAAGGCTAGGCCTTACCCACCATGCACTCACTATGGCTTCAACGACCATCATCCTGATGATTGTAGAAATTACCCTAAGTGTGAAATATGTGGAAGTTATAACCATTTTACCTCAAGACATAATTATGTCATTCAGGTTAGAGGTGGAGTACTAGCTGAGTCCTCTCAGTCTAGTGAGTCCTCCATTAGAGTGAGCTGCATAACTTATGGAAGCAATGTGTAATCAACCACTGACCATGATTATTTTGAACATTTTAAGAGAGGTGAGAAAATTCAGGCTACTAAATCTAGAGAGCCCATAAAAAGGTGGGTTCACAAGAGAAACTAACCAAGTTTATAATTTGTGTAGAGACACATCAGAGAGCCCATTTGGTACCTGAAGAGTGGATGCTCAAGGAGTATGACTGGTTTCAAGAATTATCTACACAAATATGTAGATCAACCAGGTCCTAAGGTAGTGTTTGGTGATAATTCATCTTGTATTACTTGGAGTCGTGCAAGATTTGCTATGTGGTATATGTGCATTATCATTAAGATGTGTAGTCTTGGAAGTAAGTATACGTGTGAAAGGATGCAATTATAATTATGGTGGCCAACATAATTATAAAGGTGTCACACACGTGGACTTGTGACCATGATTGCATTGATTGGTGTTTGTTTGTTAGGTGCTAGAGTAAGATGTGGTGATGTGTGCAATCCTGATAAGGGTGGTTGTATGGTTAGGGAATTCTTCTCTTAACCTAATATGCGATAAAGTTAAGCTCAGTTGCGTAGGTAGTAAGTTTCCCTTCTACCTAACGTTTGCGGATACCCCGGATACCTATTATTACTACTATTACGATTATTGAGGTCACTCGTTTGCTCGATTATTTGTTCGGATCCATAACACTCATTGTAGCATTCTTTGTTCGCATCATGTTAGTACAGATGTTCTATCTTTCCCATTTAGCAACTTGATATGTATTGGCTGGTCGGATCTGCTACTTTTGGCAATTGGTATGTTTCATTGGTTCTTCCTTGCATTAATTTCTCGTATGAATATCGGATTTTTCCTTTTAAGCACTATTTGTTCGTGACAAGTTAGTACGGATATTTACTCCCTTTTTTAGATATCCTTTGGTTTTCGTAACACGTTTGCGACGTGTTAGTATCGATGTTTTTCTATGTTTGCTCTTTTTATCGTTATTATGGATAAGACCTTACGTTCTTTGTTTTGTTCGTAATGTCTTGCATGAAATTCACGTGTACGTGTTCGTTTGACTGTTATTTTGATTATATGGTTCCCTGTACTTTCTTTCGCCTGCAAATAATAGATTTGCGTTAGAGTCCTTACGGTATTTTGAAATTCATTCGAACTATAATAATCCTTTTGAATTATATTGAGGCTTGGGGAAAACAATTTTTTTAAATCATTTTATGAATACGTTGTGATACTGCTTTTAAGTAAACGTCTCTTTATTTTTAGGAAAACTATGTTTACAATGATTTTTATGAAATGATGTGATACCGGTTGATTGTCAATACTATGTTTAAAATGATCTTTATGAATAAGATATGTTTAAAATGATCTTTACAAATAAGATATGAATTTTTTTATGCTTGATAAATTTTATTTTGGAAAAGTAGGTTTAAAGTAATTCATAATGGTAAGATGTAATACACATTAAATAACTGTCTCTGGATTTTCTATAACAACCATGTTTAAAATGAATTTTTATAAAATGGTATTCAAGACGATTTTAAGATTTAAAATGATTTTTTTATATTTTAAAAGACTTTCTTAATTGTTTAAAAATAATTTAGAAAAAACACTTAGTTGGTTCTTTCGAGTAAAGTCGATTATTGGTATAACAATTTTATCTTCTCATTTATCAATCCTGATACGTATCGTTAATTCGATATGTGATTCTTTTGTCATTGTGGTTTTGTTGATTCTCTCGTTTGCATTCCCTATTGGTAAAGATATTCTACCTTTTCTTTTAAAGGATTTCCATGGCATTGATTCATATTTATTTTCACCTGTGAAATCCCTTATATGTTTCCTGTCCTTTGCTTCGATATTCGTTTGCTACCTTACTAGATAACTCGTAACCCTTTGGATTCGTTCGATATACGTTTTATTCGATCAAGTCACTCTCCGTGGGGAGCACCCGTGTTGTTTGTCGAGAAGAAAGATGGCTCGTTTCGAATGTACAAAACTATTGGGAATTAAATAAGTTGACCATTAAGTACCATTATCCTCTCCCCGAGACCGACAACTTGTTCGATCAATTGCAAGGATCACGTTGTTTCTCTAAAATAGATCTTCGATCTGGCTATCATCAGCTGAGGGTGCATGAAGAAGACATTATGAAAACCGCATTTAGAACGCGTTATGAACACTTTGAGTTTACAGTTATGCCTTTCGGGTTGACAAATGCACCAGCGGTTTTCATGAATTTAATGAACCGGGTGTGCAAGCCGTATCTAGATAAATTTGTCATTGTGTTCATCGATGACATCTTGATATATTCGAAGTCCAAGGAGGAGCATGAGATTCATTTGAAATTGGTTTTGGAGTTGCTAAAGAAGGAGAGTCTGTTTGCCAAGTTCTCTAAGTATGAATTCTGGCTACAAGAAGTTCATTTTCTCGGACACGTAGTTAACAGTAATGGTATTTACGTGGACCCTAGTAAGATGAAGCAGTGAAGAATTGGAAAGTACCTAAAACGCCATCTGAGATACGATCATTTCTAGGATTGGCAGGTCACTATCGGCGTTTCATCGAAAATTTTTCTAAGATTGCTAAACCCTTTACTTCACTAACATATAAGAATCAGCGAGTTCGTGTGTGAGCGCAGATAAGAGAAAAGAAGAGGCTTTTCAGGCATTGAAGGACTAATTTTTTGGTTAACTCCCCAGATAAGTTCATTTCCTAGACGGACCAAGACGATCTTTGTGGTTTACTATGACTGCGTCAATCATAAGTGTGGAAACATAGAGGGGGGTGGGGGGGTTGAATACGTTGTCCATTTAAAAACTTAAAAATCTTTAAGTATCAAATAGCTAATTAAGTTAACGTAATATGAGAATTGTCCGATAAGTAGGTTTCACAACATCTAGCAAATATCTTAATAATACAAAAATAACCCAATATTAACTACAAGTAGTACATATCCTTTCAACTAACAATATATTCACAACCATTACCACAATCATAAGCACTATGCAAGTATTATAGTAAGCTCGTAAATGTAAAGAAATAAGTAAAGTAAAAGGTTTTATACAAGGAAAATGCTAACCGACCACCTGTGATTTATAGTGGTTCGGTTTCATGTAGCTCCTCTTCGCCTACTCCACTCCCCGAGTATCCAACTAGGAGAGTTACTTTCACTACTCAACCAAGTCCCTTTTTGGCGGAGGGAAAACCTTTTTTACCAATGCTTACATTAATTTTCAAGGCAATAAGCTAGATGTCGAGCTCTCTTCGGGTACCAAACCAAACCTGTTATGTTTTGTGGGACAACATAACAAACCTTGTGTTTTAAGGCCTAAACAAATAAACCACGTCGCCTATATTATTTTCTAACACTAGGCTTGATGTCGAGTTCTAATCTTAGCTAGAACCAATCTACCACTTCAATAATGTATTTTGAGGACTAATTAATATAACCAACCTCAATCAACCAATCAAAATATATACATTCATTTGGATTACCACTACTAAAGATTGGAGCATTGGACTCGATTATATGTAATAAATGTTACAATTGAATCTATCTAGACTTCATAACTTCGGATCTTGAAAATGACGGAAGTTCTTCTCTTGCACTTGAGGAAAGGAGGAAAGGATAAAAGATTTGATCACTTTTAAACAAGATTAAACAAGTTGAATAATCAAAGATTTAGAGAGATTTAGTGAGATCTAAAGAGAGAAAGAACTGAAAGAAAATCATGCAAAAGGGTTGTGAAAATAGTTGGAGGTGACCCACTATTTATAGGAGCTGAAAAACAACCTGTCAGGAAAACGCGTACCAGTTATATTAGGGGGCATCGTAATAATACAGTGACCGCCGGCCTATTGTTTCCATTAAAAAACTTTAAGATCAAGGATTACATCACTCTTCTACCGGCGGTCCCATATATATATGGGGGCCGCCAAGTATATCAGGGGGCCGCCTGATTTATGGGACCACCTCCAGAAGAGGTTTTTGGACTAGATCTTTTGTATCAAATCACCAATCAAGTTTGACGTAATATGAGAAGTGTCGATAATAGGTTTTACAACAACTAGCACATATCTTAATAATACAAACTCAACCACAATATTAACTACAAAGTAGTACACAACCTTAACTAACAATATATACACAACCATTCACACAATCATAAGCACAATGCAAGTATAAAAGTAAAGCGGTAAATGTAAAGAAATAAGTAAAGCGAAAGGTAAAAGAAAATGCAAACCGACACGATGATTTATAGTGGTTCGGTCACGAAGCTCCTCTTCGCCCTACTCCACTCCTCGAGTATCCAACTCGAGAGTTACTTCACTAATCAACAAGCTCCCTTTCGGCGGAGAAAACCTTATACCAATGCTTACATTATTTTCCGACACTAAGCTAGATGTCGAGTTCTTCTTCGGGTATAACCAAACCCGTTATGTTTTATGGCCCAACATAACAAACCTTGTGTTTTATGGCCAAAACACATAAACCGCATCGCTTATATTATTTTCCAACACTAACCTAGATGTCGAGTCCTAATCTTAGCTACAACCAATCTACCACTTCACCAATGTATTTTAAGGCCTAAAATACTAACCAACCCACAATCAACCCATCCACATATATACATCATTTGGATCTACACACTACTAAAGATTGGAAGACATGGACTCGATCTATATGTAACAAATGTTACAAATGGACTAACTAGACTACATAACTTCAGATCTTGAAGATGACCGAAGTTCTTCTCTTGCACTTGAGGAAAGGAGGAAAGGATAGAAGATTTGATCACATTTAAACAAGATTAACCAAGTTGAATGATCAAAGATTTAGAGAGATTTAGTAAGATCTAGAGAGAGAAATAACTGAAAGAAAATCGTGCAAAAGGGTTGTGAAAATAGTTGGAGGTGACCCACTATTTATAGGAGCTGAAAAACAGCCTGTCAGGAAATGGCGGTCCCAGATATATTAGGGGGCCGCCGGATATTTAAGGGGGCCGCCGGCCTATTTAAGGGACCGCCCCGACAGACGCTCCTGTTTTTGTCTTTTTGTGGTGACAAACTTGTCAGGTGAAAGTGACACTTGTTTTGGGGGGAAAATGGCTAGATTTGAATTTTGAAATAATTACTACATAAAACATTTCTTTATAATTCAAAAATAATTTGTCTAATTAATTTTTGAGAAATTGTTTTGTTACATTTATAAAAATATAATGTTTAAGACAAAAACTTATTTCTTTGATCATCCTACAAGTTTAATGTTGTTTGTACATACCTTATGTGATTTACATCGGGTGCAAACAAATGTCAGTGTTGATGTAGACTTGAGACGTCGAGAGATGTATTGATGTAGACTTGAGACGTCGTGAGATGTAGATGCATGTATGCATTGATGATTTGTGATTACGAGTAACTAGCGCACTTTACGTTACGTATTACAAGTCACATGTTTGTCATCACCAAAACATAAAGAGATCATATAGATTAAATATCATAATATTTGCACTAACAATCTCCCCCTTTTTGATGATGACAAAATATGTAAACTATAGCACATAGTAAAGTTTAATAGTTACTCGTTTACACTCTCTTCTCCCCCTTTTGTCGAAGCAAAAAGGTATAATGTGGATTATGGTTGGAGCATATAGGTTGGAGGTATGAGAAGAAAGTAAGTGTGTAAGGTAAATATATTGGAGGAATTAGAAGAAGGTAGGTGCTCCTAGTATATGTAGTGTGAAATAATGAAAGGAAGGTGCGTGCTCCGTGTATATAGATTGAAGATATGAGGAAAAAGACATGAGAAATAAGGTTGAGGTGGTTTTGTGTTTCTTTGATAATTTAGGAGAGGTCATGATAGATGCGAAAAAGGCATGATAGAATTGTAGGTACTTCGAGTATAGAAGTAGAAAGTATTAGACGAAACCTGAAGGTTAAAGTTGATTTTAAAGTAGATGAGGTGAAGTATTTGGAGTATGGATGAGCCCTTCATCGTATTTGACAATCTCCAATCCTATCTTCCTATAAAGGTGAGCTTGCATCATCCTAGTGAGGTCTTCTATCATCATGGTTTAACCAACTCTATGCTATTTACCCACATATGTCCTAGCTCCCCCTTGCTCATTGCGTCCCCATGATAATATCATTCCTTGTATATTAACTCTAACAGATCCATGGATCAAATAAATTACCATTGATCCTCAAGAAGTTTGATGCAATTTTAATGAGTAGAGCGCTTGCAAGTGCTCCCCCTCAGTGTATGCTCCCCCTTGTTTCGGGAACCAAGGAATCAAGACATTGTTGTGCTACAAAACAAAGTTAGTAGGCAAGTGCACATATACATATAGCAAAACATTAGCGAGGAACTAGACATGCACTTCTAGGTTTTATTATTCTAAAGTATGACACTTTGAAAGAGAAGTAGAAACTAGACACAAGTAATCATTATTTTAAAAACAACCTAAATGATGAAATAAAAAGAATCGAGACGTATGTTTACGAAGAAAGATTAGACTGACTTTTAATAAACAAGAATGTGAATCGTTTATTGATCGACACAAAAATATTATGAGAATGACCTTTTAAAAGTAGACGAATGACACATAATATCTTGGCAAAATATGTCAAAATGTATATATATATATATATATATGTATATACTTTAAAAGAATATAAAGAAAAATAGGACGAGGATGGAGACGATGTGCTCTTGGATGTGGATGAAAATGATTCTATAGAGCCGAAAAGTGGGAAAGGATGAGCGATACTAAAGAAGGAACGTGTTGACGAGAGGTTGATATAAAAGATTGATATATAATTTGCACTAACAATTAATGTGCATATGATCCTATCAAGACAAAAGTGGATGACACGGAATGGAACACAGACTAGAATCAAAACTAGAAGAAAAGAAGGGAACGATTTATGGAATGTATTCCATCCAAACCAAGATGAAGATAATTTAACGTTTCACGCTTAAGGGGTAAGAATGTCGGCGATGTTATCTTCAGTCGCGGCCTTTTCGATGGAGATGTTTTCTTTTGGACATTGTCCCGAACGAAATGGTGACGTATCTTCGGTGTGTTTCATACGCGAAAATAATAATAATAATAATAATAATAATAATAAAGAAGAAAAAAACAAAGATGGAGGCGACAAGCTTGACAATGTCAAGACGGATGGTGGTTAACGTACGATAAACTACACTCACAAAGTTATGTAGCTTTTCTCGAGCATTGCGAATGTTCATAGAATAATAACATGACGAGGTATACGGTTGTCGTAAAGGTGGTAGCGGAAATAGTGAAGGAAAGAGATTAGCCATCTCTATGGTTAAAGAGGCGTGGTTGAGTAAGAAGAAAGAGGTGTGATCGAAAGACAAAGAGTGTTTTCGTCGAAGAGAAAGAACGTTTCATCGAAGAGAAAAAATATTTTTGTCGAAGAGAAAGAATGTTTCGTGAAAGAGAAATGGAGAGCATTTTAACTAGTGTCGTTAAAAGGCTTGAATAGGGATTTTTGGATATGACCTTTAACGTTTGTGATTGCAAGTTAAAGATACTTAAATATCTTGGATGAAATATTTAAGTTGTCAAACCTACTTGGAAGGGTATTAGATTTGCATCTAACTTTTCCGTGACAAAGAGCGGATTATTTGGAAGAAAGGGAAATGATGATTATGGAACTGTGTAAAGGAAGACTCTAAAAGATTTAAGACCATTTTGTGACTCTTTTGAAAATTTAGATTAGTGACCCGAACGCGAAGAAAGATATTCTAGTATGAGAAAATATATACATAGATTTATAAGACATATAGATATAAGCATGCAAGTTTATCTAAGCATGCATCTCGTTGAAGAAACAGAATGTTTCATCGAAGAGAAATAATGTTTTCGTCTAAGAGAAAAGAATGTTTTCGTTGAAGAGAAAAAAATGTTTTCGTCAAAGAGAAAGAATGTTTTCGTCAAAGAAAGAATGTTTCATAGAGAAGAAAGAATGTTTTCGTCAAAAGAAAGAATATTTTCGTCGAAGAGAAAGAATGTTTTGTCGAAGAGAAAATGAGAGCGTTTTAACTTATGTTGTTAAAAGGCTTGAATAGGGATTTTCGGATATGACCTTTAACGTTTGCGATCGCAAGTTAAAGATACTTGAATATTTCGGATGAAATATTTAAGTTGTCAAACCTACTTGGAGTAGTGTTAGATTTGTATCTAACATTTTCTTGATGAAAGAGTGGATGATTTGGAAGAAAGTAAGATAATGATCAAAGGAGTGTGTGAGTGAAGACTCTTAGATATTTAATACCATTTACGACTCTTTTGACTTTTTAGATTTGTAACCCAGACGCGAAGAAAGATATTATAGTGTGAGAAAATATATACATAGATGTATAAGACATACATATATAAGCATGCAAGTTTATCTAAGCATGCCTCAACGTAATAATCAACAAGATTAATGTGTAAGACTGTATGACATTTAAACATTATTTGTCATACATCAACCTAACATAGTGTAGGTGCACAATTAACATGTAAGTCATGTAAGATGACACAAACAAAACATGATAATTTTAAATGTAATCATCATGTAAAGCATGTTAGAATTTAGCACTTAGGAGCATGTGTTATTTAGATGAACAAAGAGATATTTTATCTAAATTGCTAGAAAAAGGAAAACGATTTTACAACAAACATGCTTTCAATAGCTAAGCAAATAAACATTGAGCATTAAGATAAACATGAAAGCATATAATTGCATTACGTGGGAGTACGTTATCATCTTGAAACTTCAAAGCACATATGTGAAATGCATGTAGTCTATATTGACTAAGGAGAAACCTAACTTCTACTTATTTAGTGTGCACTCCTAATGAAATTCAAAGTCTATTGATGTAGACTATTATTAGGCATATTTAAGAAGAGTCATTTAATCAAATTAGAGAATGAATATGAGACTATCACTAGTGGTGCTCAATTCAGGCTAAACACGACCATTTTTACGGGTTATACCACAAACCCAACTTTACTCTTGGAAGCAATTCAACCGTTAGGTCAAATTGAATTTCTATTGCAATATATTCTCCAGTTGTCATTCTTATGTTAGACAAAATAGAATTCCTATATTTGCCTAATGAAGTGTAGCAAATATAAATTTTGTATTGTCTTTTCATAAAAGGTCTACTATGACTCAACTAACGTACTTTAATTTCAGTTTATATAATCCTAATCAAGATGTGTGGAATTCTAAGGTTGAATGAGAGAGCAAGCAAGTTGTTGTAGCTATAAGAAAGAATGAGTCATCTAGGACCTAGGAGTATGCTTAAAAGTGATAATGTGTAATGCTCTATATTGAGAGTGTTTAAAGAATGCACCTTTACATGTCTTTTATGAAAGAAATCCAATTAAGGTTATTTACCTCAATAGATCTTGTGTTTATTTCTTTGTAGAAATAATGATGATTAACTAAAGTTTAGTTACATCTATGTTAGACTTTTAAGCAAGAGATTGACAAGAGGAAGATGTTTAAATCTAATGCCATAGGGCAGATCTACCTAAACCGAAGATGAATTTAGGACGAAGGATCCATCGATCCGTGGAGGTGCCAAATTTGGGCAAGGATCATTTTTCTATTATTTGGGAGATGGTGTTGATATTAGGTTATTAAGAGAAACTTATATAAGTTATAAGGGTTCTCGGTTTGAGTTTTCAGAAATGACATCCAAGTCTTGCTTATCAAGTTGGAGTACTTATGAGTTTCCCGATGGAAATTCATAAGTCGTCAATCCTACTTAGAGTGTGTTAAGTTTAGCATGTATAATTTGACCATAGCTAATAACACAACATTTGAACACTTTAGACTCAATGAAACATCTTCATTGCAAGTGTGAATTGCAATTCGATGACTAATCTTGTTGTCTTGCAATCGACTTCGTGATTTCATGTAATAACCGAGGATGGTTAAACATGTAGACACAGAAAAATATCTATGGTCATTTGATTGATATTTCCGTGATCTAGATAAATCCTAATCTCGATTTCATGTTCATATTCCAAATTTGTAATTGGATTGAATAATGAGATTGATTATCGTTTGAATAATAATCATCGTCATATTCAAAATCCCCTTACGATCACCTATTGAAAGAAAGCACAAAAATGGTTTGTGGAATATGTTCAATTCTTCCTAATTCTAACCTTAGATGGTTAAAGGGTTCTCATTTGGTGAAGAAGAAATATTATGCTTATTTGATAAAGTAAGAGAGAGTTTTGATGGGAAAATAGTTTGAGTTTTGAGTTGTGCTTTTGAATTGTTTGAGCAAAGTTACATATGTTGTGCATTTGCTCATGTTTGGCTTTTCGGAGATGACGACTTTACCAATTGCATTGCAAGGTAAATTACTTGAATATTTTGGACAAGACATTCAAGTCGTCAATCCTACTTCATTGTGTATTTTATGCATATATTTGCCAAATATTTGGAACACAACTATTGGACAAGTAGACTCAATATGACATCATCTACACAAGTGTGAGTTATGATCCGATGCATATTCTTATCGTCTTGGAAGAGGATGTCGTTATTTTCATATCAATCAAGTGTGATTGAGTATGTAGGTTTAAGATAATATCTCTTGTTATATTTTGATATAATCTTAAAGCTAGACAAATAAAAATCCGATTTCTTGTCCATACTCGAAAACTTGTCAATTAGATTCGATAATAATATCAATCATAGTTTGAATAATGAGTTGATATATATTCGAAATCTTTCTTGACCCTCACGAACACTCTTTTAAAAGAAGACAAATAAAGATTTTCATAGTGTGTTCTATTAATTCTAAGACTAGTTGTGAGGTGAGGTTATGAATAATGACAAGTTAATTTCTTACTTCAAGATTGTCGTATATTTTGCTTGTGCGAAAAACTAATTGTTGATATGTATAGTATGCATAGTTTTTGACATTTTATGAGTATATTAATGATTTTCTTAAACATTTTTATACAACACAAATCTTTTGTAAAATACTATACGTTTATAAAAAGAATATAATTATGTATGTATGTTATAACAAATGCAAGCACAAGCAAAGTTAAAAGAAATATTTTCATTTACTTAATTACCAATGTATTAATACAATCTTTTATTTTGTTTAACCAACCCGAGGTCAAACAACGCAAGATGATGAAAATATTTAGACATTTTGTTGGAAGAGAGATAATGTGTTAGAAATATTTTAATGATGGGTTTTAAAATATGATCTTAGGACATTATTTTTCCACACACTTGACAAACAATTTAACTCTTATTTCTAAATGGGTTACTACACTCAAAATGATCTACAAGATGTTTATGTAACACTTATAAATATAGTAATCTATGCTTATATGCAGTGCATAAACAATTTTGTAACTTAACACAAGAGATCTAACGTAATTCCTATTAGGCATAATCTAAAAAACTATTAACAAATAAATAGTGTACATGGCATGTGTGTTTAGATAAATAAGTAGCTCAATTACAAATAGTGTGGAAAACTAGGGTTGAACAGTTTACCCCTTTTTTTAATTTAAGGTTTTAAAGTGTTTGTAAAAATTCTAGATTCGACTTTATGTGAATTCAACACTTGCACAATATGAACAATATACTTATCTAAACAATTAATAGGATAGTATGAGAAAATAATGTAAGAAAAGAGATAAGAGCAAGAATAATCAAACCGCAACGCGAGAATTTATAGTGGTTCGGTAACGAAGCACCTCTTCGCCCTACTCCACTCCTCGAGCACCTAACTCGAGAGTTTTCTTCACTATGTCAACAAGCTCCCTTATGGCAGAGAAAACCTTATACGACTTTCACTTATCTTGATTTCCGACACTAAGCTAGATGTCGAGTTCTAATCTTAGCTAGAACCAATCTACCACAACTTTACAACTTCACAACTTCACTACACAACTTTGCTTCACGACTTGATCACGACTACACAACTTCTTCACACCTTAGTTTTCTTTATACCACTACTTCACCAAGCCACTACTATAATAACACTACTAGGAAAAGTCACCAAGATCTAACTATACTTACAACAATCACCTAGATCTAACAACTACACAACTTTACAAGATTTACAAATGATTTATAAGTTATGCTATGGATGCAATAAGATTGCAACAACACGCAAAGGTGTAATTTAACCATTGTTTCTTCCTTTGATGATGAAGTATTCTTCTCTTTGCACTTGAGGAATGAGCTGGATCACTTTGGAAACACAAAAGGGAAGGAAAACAAAGCTTTATGATTAGATGATCAAAGGATTTTAATGAGATGTGTAGGTTGTTTTAGAACAGAAAGAATGAGTGCAAAAGGTGAGAAAATAATGGGGAAAAGTCTAGTATTTATAAGACAAACTGGAGGAGCGTCTACCTATGGGCAGTCCCCTTAAATAGGTGGGCGGTCCCCTTAAAATTAAGAGACCCTCCTGTGTATTTAAGGGGGCCGCCCTAGACTAGGGGCTCCCCAGTTTGTCTTTTGTGTAGGGGGATTTTCTAGAACTTTTCTAGCCGTTTTAGGTCCGAAAATTTGAATTTCAAAATATTTATTTTGAATAAAACATTTCTTTTAATTGTAGAAAATGTTTTGTAATATTTATAAAAATGTTTACAACATTTTATAAAAGTGTGATGTTGAATAAAAATTCCTTTGATCATAAAATGCATTAAGCATTTATTTATTCATACCTTTAAGTGATATAATTTTCGAAATAAAAATTTACTACTAATTACTTGTTTACGTTTAATTTTACATTGAACGTTTTTATATTTTGTGATTATCAAAATGTAAAGATGTGAAAAATATTAATAATGTTTTTAGGCATTATTTCTATCAACAATCTCCCCCTTTTTGATGATTATAAAATTTAAACTCATTAAATGTAAATCTATTTTTAAACAAGTATTTAGTGAGTTTTATGTCATTTCTTCCCCTTTTTGTAGAATCAAAAAGGCATCATCGAGAATTGCTAGTAAAATCAACGGAATAAATGCTCCCCCTTGATGTGTGCTCCCCCTCGTTCGAGGGCACCAAGGAATCGAGCTATGGTTTCTTGGCTACAAAAACGAGTTAGAACAATACAAATATTTCTAACATGTAGCAAGAAGGAAGGAAAAATATGACAAGTGCAAGCAAACATCAAAGCAAAAGATACTTCATTCATTTAGGACAATGTGTGTGAACTTCACACAAGCATACATAAAGAAAAACAAATATGCTTTAGAAGCATATTAATACATAAAAAAAATCCTAAATAGCCATAGAAGGATTTTTGACTTGCTTGCGACACAAAAGGGTTTGACGATTATTTGGAGGCATATTATGAGATTAGTTGGTCGGAGAGTTTGGAGCGGAGGCGGTTGTGGAAGGGTAATCTCTTTGAACTCTAGGTGGTGGATGAGGTCGAGTGAGGAGGAATTCAATCCAATTGATATCCTCACTTAAAGCAAGGAATTGTTTTTGGGTGAAGATGCAACAAGGGCAATACCCAACATGGGTTTCAACTTGGTTAATGTTGAGGGTGTGTGGTAGGTTTGGAGAGTAAGGTGATGAGGGAATGTTGTTTTGTTGTTGTGAGAGATGCATGGCTAAGAGATTTGATAGGTCTTGTAGTTGATTAATGTCATCAACTAGGCTTTCTCTACTTGGAGATAGAGGTGGTGTGTGTTGAGTTTGGTTGTCACTTTGAGGTGGAGCTTGAGTGTGAGTAACATGTGAATTGATGGGTGAGATGGGAAATGGAGGATGTGAGACAACTTGTGGTGATGTGGGAGTGTCCTTAATGTAAGGATTTGGTAATGCTTGATTGGGTGTGGTGATTGTTTTCTTGAGATGGTTCATTGTGCGGTATGTGAGTGGTTTTGGTATTGGTGAAGTTGTATTGAGCACATTTGATGTGTTGCAAAGGTTTGGTTTCTTCCTCCAAATGGGTTTCATACTTATTTTGGCAACCCTTGATGGTTTGGATGTGGGTTTGGTAGGAGATGTCATTGGTGGGGATGATTGTGATGATGATGAATGAGGATGTATTTATAGAGGAGAAAATGTTTAAATTTGGACAAATGAACATTCAAATGATTAAATCTAAGAAATGTTTGTGAATTTAGGGAAACAGTAGCTAAGTCTAGAGGGTGTTTGGTTAAAAAGGAAAGAAAAATATTGTTTTCCCTATGTTTGCCTAGGCCGGACCCTTTAAAATTAAGGGGGCCGCCCTTTATGAATTAAGGGGGCCGCCTACTGGGATTTCCTAGATTTCCCAAAATTCGATTTTTCTCAAAATTTTATGTGAGGTTTTTTTTTGGTGGTTAGTTTGCAGCAAGTCCATCCTTTTATGGCAATTAAGGTTTTTAGCACATAGCATTTAAGCATTCAACATTCTATATATATATGACAAGATGTAGGACAAAACTATTTCACATAATTTTAGCATATACTCATATATGAATTGAGAACCAAAAAAATGAAGAACATATATAAATAGTATACTGTTTGATGCACAAAGTATTTTTTCTTTGTCAAGTGGGCTAAGTTAAGAATGAACTAAATTATGTGCAAAGTACTTTGTCGTGGTGCTCTAAACGCGACAATGTGGATAGCGATTATTTCGACCCTAAGACATGCAAACCTAAGAAATTATCCAACATGCTCCTTGATTTAATTTTGTTCAAAAAAGTTTGTCTGAAAAATATTATTAGATTATATACTTTTCCTAACAAGTAAGGCAATCTTATGCATATGTGAAATTGTTGTTTAGCCATATCCTTAAACTAAATATGAAAACTTATTTTTATGTGCTCTTGTTGTGAGAGAAACGTTTAGAAAATAATAGATGGGATTATTGTATATATGTATAATGTGATATGCATTGAGATAGAAGAATTAGTAGAAGTTTGTTTATAAACTTTCTCAATCTCTGTGTTTTTGTTTAAATAGAAGCCTAGACTCAGGAAAAGAAAAAAAATTGGTAAGTGGTGGTCCCTTAAGTCTGGGCGGTCCACCTTAACATTATGGGGGGCCGCCCTTTTTAAATTAAGGAGGGCCGCCATATGTTTGAAAAAAATTCTCGGATTTTTGTCAAACAATTTTTTTTTGTTGATTTCTTTATTATGCGAAAACTTAATCGATTTGTTCATCATTCCTAAGGCTTAGACGTAAGTTGTTAAAGGCTCACGTTTAGTGGTTTAGTTAGGATATCGGCAATGTTGTCTTGCCGAATGTGACCTTTTCTATAGAGATATTTCACTTTTTTGAACATTATGCGAAGGATAATGTGATGAACTAATCTCAATGTGTTTTGTTAATGAGTGTTGAATGAGATTCTTACTTAAGTCTATAGCCCCTTTGTTATCACACATTATTGGAATGTCATCTAACCTAACGCCATAGTCTATGAGAGCTTGTTTCATCCATAGAGCTTGTTGACATGCCTTTCCGGCGCTTACGTATTCCGCTTCGGTTGTGGAGATGACAAGAGCGGTTTGCTTCTTTGAAAACCACGATGTTAGACAACATCCCATAAACGTGCAAAACCAATAGTTGCTCTTGCAATCCACGTACATCTCCCACATGATCGATCGCATACATTATTATTCTCTTGTCGGTTCCCTTAGGATACAATAATCATAAAATGCGTAGTGGCCATTAATGTACCGAAGTTAAGTAAACGCTTTTAGAGTGAGAGGTTGTAGGATGCCTCTTGTAAAAGCGGGTCAAGGCAAACACTAAACATGATATCGGGTCTACTTGCCGTTAAGTATAATAAACTACCTATCATGCCTCTATATTTGGTATTATCTACGGACTCTTTCTTCGTCTGCTCTCGTTGAGTTTGGTTTCCGTATTCATAGGGGTATTTATTGGCTTTGAGTCATTCTAGTCCAAATTCTTAAGCATTTCCTTATTATTTTTGATTGATTTGAAAATATTTCCATTTTACTAATTGTTTATTTGTAATCCTAAGAAGAAATTTAGTTCCCCCATCATACTCATTTCAAACTCATCATGCATGATCTTGGCAAAGTCATCACACATTTCTTGACAAGTTGATCCAATATAATGTCATCAACATATATTTGGACAATAATGAGATTGGAGTCTTTCTTTTTAGTGAAGAGTGTGTTATCTACCATTCCCATGGAGTAATTATGTTTAATAAGAAAGGCTTTTAATCGATCATACCAAGCTTTTGGGGCTTGTTTTAGACCATAAAGAGCTTTCTTAAGTTTGTAGACATAATTAGGTTTTGTGAAGTCAATGAATCTTGGAGGTTGTGCCACGTAAACCTCCTCATTGATAAAAACCGTAAGGAATGCACTTTCACATCACATTTGGTATAACCATTAAAGTCTAGTTGGCAAGCAAAAGTCTAAAAAAGTATTCTTATGGACTCTAGTCTAGCTACGGGTGCATATGTTTCGTCGTTGGTTCACAATTCCTTCTTGTTCGTTCAATATCTCTGGGCGACTAACCTAACTTGTGTTTTCTAGTTACGACGCCATTTTCATCGAGTTTATTTCTATATACCCATTTTGTTCCTATAATGGTCATATCCATGGGATTTGGGACTAGTTCCTAAACATCATTTGTTTTGAATTGGTTTAGTTCCTCTTGCATGGCCATTACCCAATTTTCATCTTTTAATGCCTCATTTATATTTTTAGGTTCTATTGTCGAAATAAAGCAAAAGAGATTGCTTTTTGTCTTGAGCTTGCGACATTAAGAGTTCTTTGATTTTGATTACCAATAATGTTTTTCTAGGGGATGAATTTTAGATTCGTTAATATTTATAATTTGATTATTTTTATATTGCAATTGGTATTACTAGATTATTGCTCATGGGTTTTTTTTTACTAACCTCAATAGCTTCTTCATTCGACTAGTCATCTCTTCTAATGGTGATGTTTTTAGGCGGGGAGGAGTTTAAACGAAAGTTACATTTCAAAGGATCTTCAACTTTCATTGTGTGTTGTTAAGTATTATGAAAGCTTTACTATTTTTGATATATCTACGTGAAACACTTCGTAATGAATTAGGTAGAACTTGGTGAGGTAATCCTTTGTATTAAGAACAAAGCATTTACTTCCGAATACTCTAAAATAGTTAAGGTTTGGTTTCCTACCTCTTAAAACTCGTATGGTTTTTCCTAAAATACGTCTAATGGAAACTCTATTAATTATATAGGTTGACGTATCGACCGCATTACACTAAATTTTTTGAGGAATGGATTGTTCGTTTAACATGGTTCTACTCATTTCTTGTAGAGTGTGATTTTTCCTTTCTACTACCCTATTTGATTGTGGAGTACGAGGAGCGGAAAAATTGTGAGATATCCCATTTAAATCACAATAGTTTCCGAATTGTACTTCATTATCAAATCCCGGACAATGATTGTTCTAAGTGATACAATGAACATCTAATTTGTTTTGGATCATTTTGCTAAATACTTGAATTTTTCGAAGGCTTCAGTTTTATTTGCTAAAAATCTAGTCCATGTGAATCGAGAATAGTCATCTACGATTACTAAGGTATAACAATTTTCCTCCTAGCTTCGTATGGAGGATAGGGCCAAACAATCCATGTGCAGGCAGTTCTAGGCATTAGTTGTTGAAGACTTGAAAATATATTTTGCCTTGTGTGTGACATGTATGAGCTTGTTTTACATTTTGCATGCATCACAAAAAGTTCGATGTATTTAGTTTGGGTAGTTTCTAACTAAATCTTTAGATGCTAATGATTGAATTTAATTTCATATTAGCGTGAAATGATCTTCCTATGACATAGTGTGGAGTTTTCGTCCAATGTATGCAAGGCATATTTGTCTAATGGTTTAATTCCTAGTTTCATTTCATATATTACTCTCTTTCCTAATCCTTTGTACTATAACTTTTTGGCTTTGATTATTTTGCTTTAGTGTTGGTAATATCTACTTTGCATTTGTTATCCAAATATTTGACCTACACTAAGCAATTTTATGTTAAGTTAATCTACTTGACTCGACATTTTCAATTATTAGGAGTCTTGAGAAATCGTTCATTTTGTCTATGATTTTCCGCGCAGTTGCTCCCCAAAGATTACGTTTTCTCCGTTGTATGCTTTGGTATGATATGAGAACAACTTTCGATATTACCGGTCATGTGTTTTTTGAGCATACACTATCTCGAATCTGCACTATCGGGTTCTAAGTTTACTCCTAAACATTATTTCATCTGGCGCTTTTTGAGTTTCATATTTCGCTCCAAAGTTAGAGCAAATTCAATTTTTTATAATAAAATATATTTATGTTTAGGTTTCGTGTAATTTTTTTTAGGGTTAGGGTTTGGTTTTGTATTTTAGGGATTAGGGTTTCATTTTAGGAAAAAAAAAGTGATTACGTGCATGTTTGTCGATGTTTTAGTATATGTATATGTTTGATATATTTTTTTTACGTGATATGTGTTGTCTTTGATGAGCTCTACGCAATGAACACAAATTTGTTGGTAATTTAGTTAATATGAAAAAGATATTATGTGTAACATCTGAGAATTTTCGAAATTTCGAATGACGATTTTACCCTTTGACTTTTAGGGTCTGGCTTGACTTATAAGAACGACCATCTAAATCACGTTTTCATTATTCGGACTCTAAAGCAATTTGATGTAAAACGACATTCCTGACAACTTTTTAGTTTTGACCGAGATCCGAAAACAGTCAGAAGGTGACTGAAATGCCCTCGCAAGATTTTAGAAACACAAAAATAATTAAATTACATTTAATTATCACGTTTTATTAAATGAGAATATTTAATAAATTATTTAACATTTTATTCAGTGACGTTTATTGAAGACGCGAATATTCGAGTTAAAATCCATTTTTATTTCAGTCAATGCGTAACCGGTTCACAAAATAAATAACAAATATTTTATTGAATGTTATAAAATATTTAGGAAATATTATCAAGTGAATACTCATTTTTATCAGAAAAATGATTCGAAAAACAATGGCGCAAGTTTCGTGCGTTGAATCATCCGTTAAGTCGCTCAAATGAGTCCCGAACTGCTTCTATCAAAAAGTATATTAAAAAGTTACACTTTTTAACATCAACTATTAAAACTTGTCACTTTTAATTATAAGTTTTAATATAAATATAAAAGTTATTAAATTTTATTTCATTTTTTTCATGTTATAAACACACACATGTCTCTCCTCCCTATCCCTCATTTCCGGCCACCTTCTTCAGCCAGCCGTCGCCGTCGTCGCCGCCGGAAAAGTTTTTCGGCGGACTTTTCCGGCCAATACCAAAAATAATCCTCGTTAAACGATCTATCTGACCCACTAGGTCACTCGCCTTCACGCGCTTTCTTCCCCCTCCGGCTGTCTTAGCCGTGTCACCCCACCACCACAAGGGGTGTTTTGTTTCGGCTGTAAACCACCACAAAAGGGTGCGTTTGGTCCTGGTGGTTTATCACCAACGAGGGTGAGTTGGGTTTTCACCCAAGACAGGTGCGTTGGTTTGGCTGCGAACCACCACAAGGGTGCGTTTGGCAGTCAACCCACCACCAAGAGGTGTTTATTTCGGTGGTAAAATACCACCACAAGGGTGTCGGGTTGGTTTGCGTTGGGTTATATAGCACCAGCCAGGGTGCGTTTGGTTTCGGTGATAAGCACCAGGTTAGGGTCCATTTGGTCTTACTCAGATTAGGGTCCGTTTGGTTCATAATCAGATTAGGGTGCGTGGGTTTGTGGTAAAATCTGAAAAGGGTACGTCTGGTTGCGGGTTAGTAGTTAGGGGTGTTCGTTTGTTCGGGTCAGCGGGGTGTGCGTCGGGTTGGCTGTGGACAGCCAGGTATAGCTGGGTTGTGTGGGTTCGGGTTGAGCTTAACAGCCGAGGGTGTGTTTGGTTCGCGGGTCAGAACCACAGCGGGTACGTTTGGGTGTATAGAAAGCCGAAAAAGGGGTGTTTGGCTTGGTAGAAAAGAACATAGGGAGTGTTTGGTTTATTTACACATTAAGGGTGCGTTTGGGGTAGCAGGATTGACACAAGGGTGCGTTTGGCTGCCGTGACAGCCGTTAGGGTACGTTTGGTTAGTGATGATCAACAAGGGTTCGTTTGGTATATATAACCCTAACTAATAAAAATATACCAAGATTTGATATAAATATTATAATCGGACCGGTGGTTAATTGGTTAAATAAATGTGACTAATTATTATTTTTCGAATACGTTATATTAGATTGGGGACGAATATAAAATACTATGATTCGTAACGAAGTTACAATATGGGAATAATGTTTATTAAACGATAAGTAATAAACACCATTGAATTGTTAAATTGATTTCTATTAAATTAAATTGGGAAAGTGCATTTGCAACAAAGTCGTTCGACTTGGGTCGTTTTATAAACGGAAAGGTCATGGCAAAATTTATACAGATTTCTATATTTAGTAATGTTTTACTAAAACTGCTATTGTTTTAGAAACCGATAGGGGACCCCAAGATTTTATTTTAAAGATACATTAACTTGTATTATGCAATAACCCGACCAATGAACGAAAACTATACCTTTACAATGAAACGAACTGTTTTAGGCACGACTCGTCGAGGAAACGAAATATAATTTATAAAATATTATTTTATATTTTATAATGGTTATAAACTGTTACAAACATCGGTTGTTTAATTGAAACGGTGTCAAACCAATTAGGTTAATTATTTACACCTTATTATATAATACTTGCAAAACTTTATATACTTTTCATTAATCGTTGGAATGTTTGTCATGTTATATAATTCACGGTATGAATTATTCATCGCTAAATATTTCGAATTATTTTCGAAGGCTTCGATTTATTTGCTAAACATCTAGTCCCATGTGAATCGAGAATAGTCACTACCGATTACTAAGGTATAACGTTCCTCCATAACTTTGTAAGGCGGAGGGGCCAAACAAATCCATGTGAAGTAGTTATAAGCATCTAGTTGTTGAAACTATATTTTTAGTCTTGTGACTCGCATGAGCTTGTTTTCTAATTTTACAAGCATCACAAAAATGTCGGTCGTATTTTTAGTTTGGTAAGTTTCTAACTAATTCCCTTTAGATGCTAATATTGAATTCTAATTGCATATTAGCGTGACCTATCTCCTATGCCATAGTGTAAAAGTTTTCGTCCAATGTTGCAAGGCCATATTTTTGTCTTTCGGCTATTTCCAGCGTTTCATTTACATATTATTCCTCCTTTCTTAATTCCTTACCTATAACCTGTTCATCTTGATTATTTCGCTATCAGTGTTCGTTAAATATTACTTTGCATTTGTATCACATATTTGACCAACACTAAGCAAGTTATTGTTAAGTTTATCTACGTGCTCACATTTTTATTGTTAGAGGAGTGTTTCGAGAAATTCGTACCTTTTGCTATGATTTTACCGCGCAAGTTTGTCTCCCAAGATTTACGTTTTCTCCGTTGTATGCTTTGTATGAAGAAAATAACTTTCGATTACCGGTCATGTGTTTTGAGCATACACTATCTTTAATCTACTCATCGGATTCCAAGTTTATTCCTAGGCATGTTTTATCGGGCGCTTGAGCTACAAGACAAGTTTCATCTTTAGTCTTTTTTACTTCATCTTCTCTATAGTCGCTCCATGCTCCTCCAATAAATGATGTTTGATCATTGTTCTTTGATGGCTTTGAACATTCTCTAATGAAGTGATTTGGATCACCACATCTAAAACATTTTCTTTCACTTTTACCATAGCCATCATTTCTACTTCTTTGGAAGGTTTTTCTATCGCCTCGTGGTTGTACTTACAAATCTTCCTCACTCTTGAAGAATTTCATTTTTTTTTGAAAAAAAATTCCTTTACGGCCATAAAGCATACTCTTCGTCTCATTACCAAGCTTAAAGCTATCATCTTCACTTACTTCTTTTTCACCTTTAATGCAAGAGATCTACTTTGTTTCTTTCTTGCCTGTGACCGTTCGAAATATTTCTTATTTACTTCTTCATAAACTTTCCAAGTTTTCCAATAAGTTCGTCAAGAGGTATGGTTTTTTAGATTTTTTGATTCTTTCAATCGCCGTGACTTTCCGCGCGCCATTTGATGTAATGCCTAAGAAACTTCCTAACACAATTCTTGCTAGAAAAACCTTCATAAAGTGCTTTTAGACTAGTAATAATAGTGTTAAATTTAGCAAATGCATTATCTATTGATTCCTCTTCCAGAATCGTGAATTGTACATATTGTTGAAAAGAAGATCTATTTTGTTAGCTTTGACTTGATTATTACCTTGATGAGTGATTAATAAAGTATCCCAAATTTCTTTTGCGGTTTGACACATAAAACATTTCTTTCGTATCCTTTAACGTGGCAAAGCATTGAAATTACCATTTAGCTTCATTATTTTTGCAAGTTTTCTTTTAAGATTCATCGTTTTGTTTATGAAAAAGTACAACTTCATCCTTTTTTAGTTTTAGGATTTATTTGAATAGAGGAAAATTACCATCGTGATAACTTGCCAAAGGTCTAGATCTTTGATTTCACATAAGTTTCAAATAATATTTTTTCCAATAAATAAATCCATCTCTCTTTCAATAGTGGCGGTCCTTTTGGCTATAGATAAGCCCTTACTAAATATTTTCCGAATTCCATAGATCGAGATACAAGCTTAAAAATACAATTCTTATTCTAAAAAACTTGTTTGACCTGACTCTCTTGCTGCCAGAACATTTTTGAAAGGTCCTATGCCTACCCCCGATGGTAACCCGCGACCCCGATAGATGTCCCCCACCCACCGCATCTTGTTTTGGCTAAATGTGAAGAACGTAACCTCCCCCCGAGCAAACAAGCTCTACAAGAGTAAAACATAAAAGATATGTACACATTACAGATTCACCATATAGTGAATTCAATGCCTTGCACAATAATGAACAATATAAGTATATAGAAGTGAATAAAGTAACAGACAAGAGCTAAGTAGTAAAACGATCAAACCACAAACGAGCGAAGAATTATTAGTGGTTCTGTGGGTAACGAAGACCTCTTGCGCTACTCCACTCCCTAGCACCTAACATACTCGAGAGTTTTCTCTTTATTCACTATGTCAACAAACATCCTTATGGCGGAGAAAACCGTTACACAACGTTTGCTTACGCACACCGATATTATGACACACAAGCTAAAATGTCGAGTTCTATCTTACTAAGGAACCAATCTATCACAACACAACTTCACAACTTGTTCACGACTTCACAACTTCACGACTTCTTCACAACTTCAAGACTTCTTCACAACTTCAAGACTTCACTTCACCACACTACTTATATCACAACTATCTAACACTACTTGGTAAGATCACCATGATCAAACTATACTTACAAATATCGCCAAGGATCTAAGCTACTAACAACAAAATACATTGATATACAACTTGATTTACAAATACGTGATATGAAAGCAACAAGGTTGCAATATACACTTGAGGTGTAATACTTCTTCACTTTATATGAAAAGTAATTATTCTCTTTGCACTGAGGATTTGAGCTTGGAAGTCACTTGGAAAATACAAAGCTTTATGATTAAATGATCAAAAGATTTAAGTGAGATGTGTGGGCTGTTTTAGAACAGAAAGAATGAGGGCAAAAGGTAAGAAAATAGTGGGGAAAAGTCCATGGTATTTAAGGCACAAACACTGGAGGAGCGTCCGGTCTAATGTTGGCGGTCGTATCCCTTAAATTAGGTGGGCGATCCCTTTAAAATACGCGGGCCGCCCTACAGACTAGGGTCGTCCCAGTCTTTGTCTTTGTGTAATGGGGGAATTTTCTAGAACTTTTTTTAGGCCGTTATTAAGGTCAAGAAAATTTGGAATTTCAAAATGGTATTTTGAATAAAACATTCTTTAATTGTAGAAAAGTGTTTTGTAATGTTATAAAAATGTTTACAACATTTTTAAAAAGTAGAGGTTGAAGTAGAAAATTTCTGTTTAGATCATAAAATGACATTCTAAGCATTTATTTATCATGACCTTGAAGAGATATAAATTTCGAAATGAAAATTTACTACTAATTACTTGTTTAATCGTTTAATTTTACATGAACATTTTTAATTTTTGTGATTATCTCAAACGTAAAGATGTGAAAAAACATTAGTAACTGTATTTTAAGGCATAATATTTTATCAACACGTTTTATATCGACCAATATGGTTAATAAAATTTCTAATAACCCTCACGTGTGGAGTATTTTAAAAAATTACCCCAAATGGAATGCGGCGGAGCCAATTGATGAAGATAATCTACAAGAGCTGTTTGGTCCCGATCAAAGAGAGCGTCCCGCCGGCAAATAACGGGCTAAGAAAAAGCAAAAATCGGTTGAAACGACAAGCGTCGGGGGAAGCACCGGAGGGAGCACCGGGGGGAGTCAATCGGAGTCTGTATCGTCACTTGTTTCTCGGGATTATAGACGTAAATGTGATGCCGCTGAAAAAGCGTACGAGGCGAAGAGAGAAAAAGAACTGGCTATAATGCAGTGTAAAGAGCTGGAGTTTCTCATGATCGATCATTCGTCGTTGCCCCCAGCAAAACGAGCCATCATTGAAAGGAAACAAGCTGAAATAATGAGAAAATATCCAGACGCTTATGAATTTTTAATCAAAATGTGACACATGTCACTTTATGATGTGGTTTCTTAAAATGAGATGGATGGTCAAGATTGCACTTCCTTATCTTAATTTTTAATGGGTCCCACATTATAAATGTTTTATATAGTAATATAGATAGATAAAAGCTTTTGCAAAACTTTCATCATTGGAGAAGGTTAACAAAGACGACTTGTTAGTATCAAGGTTATAAATAGCGTGAAGCGTGACGTAGCGGCATAGCCAAGTCTCAAGCTTTAGCGTGAGGCGTTGCGTCATAGCGTTTTTAAGACGTGACTCAAGGCGGCAAAAAATATTTATAGAGTGGTCAATGTTAGTTAGCTACTAGGATTAAAATTGAGTAACGGGGTTACTAAGCCCGAATCTCATACAACCCAAAGCATAAATACTTGTAAATAAGCTCAAATCCATGAAATTTTTTAAAGCTTCAAAAAAACTCACGCTATAGCGCGCTATATGGCGCCTTATTGCACGCCACGCCTCAAGATGACGCCTTGGCCTGTTTCGTAACGTGGAGGCCACGCCTCGCGCTATATCGCCGCTATAGCGCGCTATGGCGCCGCTATTTAGAACCCTGGTTAGTATTCAAACATTAATAAAGAAACATAATTCAATAAATGTAATTTGGTGTTTTAGCATTATGTTAACAACAGAATTGCCCTCGTGTGGTGACGACTATTAACGTCAACCACCTAGCGACCTCTAACATATACACACAAAACACAACAAATTTTAAGGGATAATGTTTTCCCTATTCAGGTTATCCGAGGATGGTGAACATTTTTTACTCAAACGTACACGACATCACTGTGTTAATCTCGAGACCGTTTCCAACCTTTCTAGGGTCATCCCCAAATGTACACACGTAACGAGGTTAAACCTTTGACATTTTGTGAGGAAACTAAAGACTTTACCACTAAGACATTTGTGATTACAAAACACAATAAGTTGTTGAAATTGCATTGAAGTTCAAACTTTAAACGCCTATAAACATACTGTAATATGCTTCAAGCTGTCATTAAAATTTACAGGCACATTTGTAAAGCATACGAAGTCATGGATGATTGATTAAAGTTGAGGGACTGAACTATTATTTTGCAAACTTCATAGTTTAGGGACTGATTTGTATTTAATGATACTTAAGTTTGTTAATTCCGTTAATATGTTCAGTATTCAGTTAGAAAGTCAACACTTGATCAATGTTAGTCAATTTGTTTCATTCATTTCAATAATTTTGTTACAATTTTACAGAGCTCTTTTGACTTACCTTGGTACAAGTCAGCAGTGTACATACAATGAAGTCTTATCTGGACTACATCAGTAAATCAACACTTATCTCTTTTGACCACACTTTCCGTTGTTAAAGAAACATATTACAATAACACAGTCGATGATCAAACCAATCAAACTCCAGTAATTTTATTAAACTTTTGGTCACAGTGAATGAAATTATGAAACCATAACCGAATTGTAGAAGTTAATACATCATTCAAAAAAACCATAACGAAAATATAGAAGTTGTCATTCAATTTACCGATCTAAAAATTGATGAAATGCAGTAAATGCATTAGAGTACGTTGTAATACCTAACATATAAGTGTGGAAAAAACTACCATTCTGTCTGTAAAAGATGTACAGCTTGTACAAAATTTGTAATGATGAATTGCTGATATGCTAAGTAAATTTTTTATAAAACCTTTGAGAAGAAAAACACCAAGATCTCAACGATTACTACTTCATTGACGATCATCTAGATCTTTGACCATGGCTTCAAGCTCTTGTTGAACAAAAGGTATGCCTTTAGAATTAGCATCAACGGACTTTACAAAAAAAGTAAAACATCAACCACGCCACCATAAAGTAAACCTCCATAAATGACTGTAAAGCCAAAGCAACTTTTTCCCCGAATGCTCGTTTAAGTGTGATTCTTACAAACAGACTACGAATGATATATTCCAAAAACTTAAGATTAAGAGCAGGATAAAACATCAACGAAAACAAATGACACCCTTCATTAATAACTTCTACCGCGCTTTCTTGAATCCACCATAACAATCCAAGCACCAACATCCAAAACAAACGAGAATAACCAGTCCAAAACACTCAACAAAAACAAAATCCACCAAAACTCATACTCATACCCTTTCACCCAAGGAGACACAAATGAAAACAGCAGAAACTCCACGAAAAAAGAGAACACCTAATAATTGACTCAATGCATCCCGAACCATTAATCTCATTCCAACAAACCCAGCCAACCGATTAACCCCCAAAAACGAACCATCCACAAAAGTCCTATATAACGACTTACGAGTCTCTAACAAAATATTCACTACTAAAACAAACACAAGCCCATGAACCCAAGCACTAGTAGTAACAAATGTAGCCATCATAAACCCATACAAAACACAAAAAACACTAACAAGACCCAACAATGTACTCACTTCATCATACTTTAAATCAAACACTAACAACATTATATCATCCATAACATGAGAATCATTAGTACCACCACGACTACTACTACTACTAACATTTTCTTTAACAATTTCTTGGAATTTAATGAAAGTGGGACCCACATGGTGATCAAAAGAATCAAGCAAAAACAAAGTAGCATTGACATGGATTTTCAAAAGGGTATCCGAAAATTTTTGGAAATTAATTTTATATAAATTATAAAAAGGATTACATAGTAGGGGAAGGCAAACGCGCAACAAGCTGCGCCGCTAGCCCTTTTTGTATTGCAAAGCCAATTCGATTAAATACAACGTTTATGGACCTAGGTGTCATAACATTACTGTTCATAACACGTTGGACTCTGGTAAGTAGTTCAACCGCCTCAGGTGCAAGGAACCCAAATGTATCAAACGCGAAGGGAATAAACACGTATGATTTTCAAAGCATGCTTTCTCGTGTTTTGTCACTTTGCACGAGGCGGCTTTTAAAGCAGCCTCACCCACTGTAAGACCCCGACTGCTCAACCCCACGAGAGGAGAAACCCCGATCAAATCAACACATGCATGTTTTCCTCCAACCCATCCAAAAACTAAAATGTCAGCCGGAGTGTGGATCTTCCGTCTGACGGGTCAGTCAAGAAATTCACAGGTGTCTCTTTCTTGACGGAGATCCCGGCGCGCCTACATATGTCAAAAAGGATGTCCCTAACCATATCGTGTCGGTACTTGAAGCCTGGGAGTTCTTTACAATGAACTGCATGTTCCCCAAAAGAATCCAAACATGCCTTGCGACAAACAGGACATATCGCGTCAACCGGAAATAATGGAATCATGAGACGATACTTAAGGATAGTGCGATATTCCACCGGTGACATATGTTGACCAAGCCCGTCTATGGGGATAGCTAGTAAGAAATCCTGAGCATGTGGTGCGCGTAAACACTCAAAAACTGCTTTCTGTCTCACAGTCATGTCAAAGCGGACTTCCATATCTTTGACCATCTCACTAAAAAGGGAAACACTTTTGATTAAGCTCATTTTCACCGGAGAAGAAGTTATCATCTAGGGTTTGGTGAAATGGGGTTATCCGGCGACGGTGATGACGGCGATTGGTGGTGATCGGAGAAGTGGGTTTTGGTGGGTTTTTATTTCTTGTTAAGATTGTGTTGATGGATGGTGTGTTATCGATGTATGAAGTGATGTCATGAGTGATGATATGAGTTTTGTAGAGAGAATAGAAGGAAGGAGGGTATGAGGAAGGAAATGAAGTGGTTGATGCCGGAGAAGAAGATGGTTGTGGTGGTTATTTTAAGAATTTGGGTGGTGGTTCGGTGGTAGAGCTGTGGTGGTGATGGGTGGGGCATGGTGAAGGGGTTTTGGGTTAGGGTTTTAGTGACAAGTGGTGATGGTATTTTGCTTTTTGTGTTTATAAGAGGGATTTTTCCAACTTGTGGGCTATATTTACAACACAAGTTTTCAATATATGATATACAATGCAAGTTAAGCATTTTTTGGTATGCAAATATGCAAGTTTTAGTGAGTATATATGCAATTGACTCTAATGGTTAGTCAATAACGGTATGATTTGATATGTGACCATTCAATAGTTGTTGGTCATTCAAATATTGACACGCAGTTGTGAACCCCTCTTTACGAGTAGCTAATTGCAAAAACCTAAGATCAAATTTTATTTTACTTTTACAAGAGTAATGTGATTTTGCAAAATCTCAATACCTTTTTAAGTTCTAAGAGCATCGAGTGTGGTGGCTTCGGTATTTGATATAAGATTTTTAACTGTGTGTTGCATCATTTTTGGTTAGCTTCATTTCATGAATATTTTTTGATTTCACTTGTCTATTTATTATACTAAAATCAGCTTGTTATCGTTTTTGTTTTTGAATTTCTTAGAAAAAAAAGGCAATCGAATGTCCATTCTGAGATAAGATTGCACCAATACCTTGACTTGATACATCCGTTTCAATGATAAAAGGCTTGCTAAAATCCGACAATACAAGAACATGGGCTGTGAGTAAAGCACGCTTAAGTGTCTCAAAAGCTGATTGAGCCTCATGTGACCGCTTGAAATTATTTTTCTGTAGTAATGTGGTTAGTGGATGAGCAATTGAAGCGTATTGTTTGATGAAGCAACGATACTAACCTGTAAGGCCAAGGAAGGCACGGTGTTGAGATACGGACGTGTGATTTGGCCAATTTGTGGCAACGGTTGTAACACCCCCATTTTTACATATAGCAGCGGAAGCTAATCTAGGGTATTACTTCAAGGTACAACAGTCATAATCATAGAAAACGAATCAAAAAGAGTCGTTTATGAAAATAAGTTATCATTCATTATTTCTTCAGAGTTTTTACAAAAGAGAGGTCCCAACATCTGTATTTACAAAGTGTGAATGATAACGGTTTTTCCATCTTCATGTCCTCGCCACTCCGTGCCATTAGTTACCTGAGATAAAACATGCTAAAAAGTCAACACAAAGGTTGAGTGAAATCCATAGGTTTAAGTAATATAATTTGAATGCAAATGCGATATTTGGGTTACGTTGATATACACCCAGTATTGAAAACATAATTTATTATTGCCATTAGCTCATGAATCCGATGCCTTAGGTTATAATGATAATATTGCCCCTGCGGGCACCTTTGCCAAAATACCCGCGTGATTTCTAATGATGTGCAATTGGTTACACGTAACTGGGTACACCAACGGGGAGTCCAGCCCAAATAGATCTATTCACATCATTCGCGCTTACTACGGAGAGTAATTAACGGTTCATGATTATGGGGATACTTAAAGGCAAAGCAGTTACTTAGGCAATAGTAAATTGAAATAGCATACAGAAATAATTGCATTCATGTTTATAGCATGTATCCCCCTCGCGGGTTTATAAAACATTTGAAATATTGAAATGCGAGGCTATGAACTCACCTGAACAGTTATAGGGAAAGTGATAGCTAATGTATAGGGAATGAAAGTAACGGCTTCAACACGGCAATCACAGATAACCTGGGTTTATATATGGCAAGTCTTAGTTTGATTGTATATATAAGTTTTTGGATATCGATGTTGGTTTTGATATAAAAATTATCATAACACCGTTCGGGCCATCATAATTCATAAGTCATTCAGTAAACGTTTGAGGAGCTAGGGCACTTTAAATCGTAAACGCAACAACCCAGACAGAACGTAATACCAAGATGAAACTTCTTAATATGAAGCTCCCTAGTATTATGGTATGATATAAATCCGGGACATGATTTTTGAAAGCACATCGATGATGAATGATATAATGATTAGAACATAAGCAACTTTAAGTAGTTTTAAGCATTTTATTCAATATCTGGAAATGTTAAGCACGTCAAGCGTTAATTAAAGTTATGTTTGGTAATGT